>CABHPH010161021.1:0-36302 GCA_902168325.1 Peromyscus nudipes
TGTCTGATTACATGGGGATGAGTGTTTTGCCTGCACGTGTGAATGTGTACTATGTATGTCTGGTGTTTCAGGAAGTTTGAAGAGGGCATGGGATCCCTCAGAACTGGAGTTAATCAACTTTTTTCACACACAGCTTGTGACTTTTTGAGTATTTGTTTTTGTTTTAAAATACTGTGGAGGTAAGTTTATTATTGATGGTGGTGTAATCTTACCATTTTGATGATTTCAAATGTGAATTTGGTCACATGGTTAGAAATGTCATTAATTCCCCAACTTTATTCAGAAATTATGTCATTATTTGGACCGGCTTCTTAGTTATACTGGTTATACACAGACAGATGCAGAGATTAACTTTGTTATTATCATGGAGTTGCCCTGGTTTATTGCCTCTTGAGTCTGTCTCACCAGCCCCCAATGTCTACATTTAGCACACTTATTTCATTGAAGCAGCATTCCAATGTTTTCACTTCTACTACAACCATTAACATTTATTTCACAACACATCCTGAGAAAGTCAAGATGCTAAACTGTCCTTTCTAGTTTAGACACAAGATGTAACATCTCATTTGAAATCCTGAAATTGTGGAGACTCAGTATAGCTTTACCTGAGCGTTTGTTGGTATTAACTATCTTGCAGGTCCTTCCCAGGGCGGTCCAGGTCCTCAGTATCCTAATTATCCTCAGGGTCAAGGTCAACAGTATGGGGGCTACAGAGCAGCACAGCCGGGACCACCCCAGCCACCCCAGCAGAGGCCTTATGGGTACGACCAGGTGAGTTGGGTGCCCCCGTGGCGTCACCACATTGTTCTTCGTCCGCAGGACTCTTGTTTTACTGATTTTCCAGTCACGATTTTACCATGTTGCCCAAGCTGGTTTTGAACTCCTGATCCACCAGTCCCAACCTCCAGGAACTGGAATTTCAGGCATGGGCCATCACACATACCCCTTCTCTTGTTTGCTGGCTACTATCCCACTCCAACAGTACAGACACTTTAAAATATTTTAGAGTGTCGTGCAGTTCAGTAACAGTTACTCCTCCTTGTGAAACAACTTGAGCTGAGACAGCTGTGTACGTCCGCGGGCACCGTCCCCCTGTGTTTCTCTGCTGCCCCTTCCGTTTGTTGAGAGTGCATCTGGCCCGGGCTTGTTTCAGCTCCCAGCGCAGCTCACCTGGCACAAATCAGAGCTCTTTGCATTGGAACTGCCCTGCTTAGTCCTTCCTCACGTATCTGTCGCCAAGTGTTTCTCTACCCTTAGATTTCACATGTTGAGATGTGTCTTATCCTGAGATAAGAGTCCCTGGGACCTAGTAGTAGTCTTCTGAGTTTTTACCTTTTTAACCAAACTTCTCAGACTTGTAATGTGTGCCTTAGGCACTTAGGCATGGCCCTGCTCTCACTCACTTGTTACAGGAGTAATTTATTGGCTACGGAATGTCTCAGGTCTGTGCGGTGAGGACATACTGATATTCACAACTTGTAAGGTACTAAAATGGGGGGTTTTGAACATGGGACTGTGTATAGTTTTAAATGCGGGGTCTGAGGCCGCTGGAGAGGATGTTCTCATTGAGGGACAGCCCAGGTGCTGCAGTGGCTGGCCTAGGGCCACCAGCAGCTCCTCCTGCCCTCCGTCACGCCCCAGCCCCTTGTGCCTGCACTTGCTCTTTAGTGAGAGGAGAGTTCAGAGACTAACCCAGGTCGGGGAGGGGATAAGCCGAGCCTGCTTTTAAGAAGAGCAGAGTCGGGGGAGAGGGCAGGATTTAAGTTTTATGTTGTTTATTGGCTTATATTGTGTATGTGAGAGTTGTGCTCACGTGTATGTCTGTGCACCGTGTTTGTGCAGTGCCTGTGAAGGTCAGAAGAATGCACTGGGAACTGCCATGTTAGTGCTGGGGACTGAACCCAGGTCCTCTGGAAGAGCAGCCAGAGTATGGAAAGTAGAGTTCCTCTTGACTATTTAAGGTGCCCTAAGGTCTGCTGAGGGACTCGAGATGGCTCGGCTGCAAAAGCACTTGCTGCGATGGCAGAGACCCAGTCAGTGGCTCACAGCCAGCTGTGTTCCAGCTCCAGGGCGTTCCTCCCGACGGCCACGCGGCACTGCATTCCTGTGCCTAGACCCATACACAGACACACACGCATAACTTAAGATCGTTTTTGAAAACTAAAGATCTGATTATATAACTTGATTGATTCTAAACTTAGATTAACATTTTAAAAGGTGAGACTCATAGTCATGTGGCTGTTGTTCTTCACACATGCCGGGCAGGTGAGACGGATGCTGAGGCTTGTAGAGCGGCTGTCTCCATCTTCCTTCTTTTAGCATTGGCCCATGCTCCTGTCTCACACTTAGAGGTCAGAGGTCGTTAGCATGCGTCTACATCACTCTCCTACTTCTCTTGCCTTTACAGTTCTTCCTCCTTAGTCCATCTGAACTGCAGCTCAGAGAGCGTAGGTGTTTGAGGAAGTTACTGAGCAGTGTTATACCTGCTGTCCATTGGGATTTTTAAATTTGTGTGGTGTGTATTCATGTGTGTTCTTATACTGAGGCAGGGTCTCTCGCTTGAACCCGCACACAGCAGTTTCTCTGGTCTAGCTAGCCAGCTCGCTGTAGGCTCCCATGTGTGTTCCTCTGGCTCTGGGGTTCCAGGTGGGCTGCTGTGCCTGTCCGGCCTCTGATCTCTTTATTTTGAGGGTGGAAGAAGGAAGGAGAACCAAAGCAAATTCCTCAGCCCAGGAGTGACAGAATTGTCGTGGCAGTTTATGTCGTTCAGACAGATAAATTTATAGTGACTTGAGAACCAACAGTTCATGGTGCGTTCGTGCTCTCCATCTCTGTAGCCAGTTCCTTGAGTTGACAGCCTTGAATCATCCTTAGCATGTATACCCCTCTTTAGTAAGTTGAACATTGAGCCAAGTACCAAATCTCATGACCATTTCCTTAATATATCCAGTAGCTAGCTATTTTTCAAAACCTTCTCTTTCTCAAGTCAGTACTCAACTGTCACCCATTTGGCCCCTGGGTCTGGCTTCCTGGCTTAGCTGACTCCATCCTGCTGTTGTCCACAGGACCTGGAGTGATCTTCTGATAGCAGCAGCCAAATTCTGACCCCTTCCCTCGGGGGTGGCTTCAGTATCACAGAGGTTTAAGGGCTCCACCTTGCATTGGCCCCAGGAAGGATGACTTCTTTCCAGTCTTCTGCTGCACAGTTCAGCACTGTGTATTTACACCACTAGTTGCTCCTCCTTCTTCCTCTTGGATCACATGGGCCTCTTGCTTTTTCTAATGGCTACCTCAGAGCCATTTTGTTTGCAGCTCCCTTCTCCTGAAACTCTCCCCTCTCCCCGCAGTCCCTCCCAGCTGGCTTTGTCAGATGGCCGCAGTCGTGAATGTTTGTCATTGAATTACGTGGTCTTCCTTTCTATATTTTGAAATAGCCAGGGATAGTGACTGATGCCTGTAATCTGAGCACTGGGGGGATTGAGACACAGTGGATCACGAGTTCAAGGTCATCCTCGGGTACATAGTAAGTTGGATGCCTGATCTACATCAGACTGTGTCAGAAAACACAAACCAGAAAAGCTTTCTTGAGGCTTAATTTACATAGTACACATTTAACAAACCATACATTAAAATTGTACAGTTTAATATATTTTAACTGTATACACCTATGAAATCATCATCAAAACCAAAATAATGAAGTATTCAATGTGCCCCAAAGTTCCTGTGCCACCTTTAAAACCTCCTGCTGCATCTGCCCCCCAAGAGAATAGTTATATGTCATCTGATGCATCCGCCCCTCCGTAGACAGCTGCTGATAGGCTTCCTGCTACTGTAGAAGAGAAGAGAATAGTGACATGTATCTGACTTCCTTACTTTTTTACATATTTTAAATGTATTTATTGTGTGTGTGTGTGTGCGCGCACGCGCATGCTCCTGCAGCGATGTGTGGAGGTCTGAGGACAGCTTGCGGTGTTGGTTCTTCTGTCTGTGGGTTCTGGGAACTGAACTCAGGTCATCACACTTGGCGGCAGGTGCCGCCTACCAAACCTTCTTTGCTAGCTTGGACTTCTTTTATTGGCCATAATTGTTTGGATATTTGCTCACATTGTGATTATAAACAATTCTTTATAGCTAACCAGTATTCTGTGATAAGGCTTTCTTCCCAGTTTCAGTTAAAGTACCTGAACAGCCAGGTATAAGTCTGTGGACAGAGACATTTATTATTTTTTTCATCTAAATACCTAGGGGTGGAAGTCACTTGGTAGGGGTGGAAGTCACTTGGTAGGGGTGGAAGTCACTTGGTAGGGGTGGAAGTCACTTGGTAGGGGTGGAAGTCACTTGGTAGGGGTGGAAGTCACATGGTAGGGGTGAAAGTCACATGGTAGGGGTGGAAGTCACATGGTAGGGGTGGACTGTTGCCCTCCTTCTGCACCTGCGGCCTGGAATTCTAGATAGTTACTAGGTGTCATTGCCTTGTAGGTGATGGCAACTCAGTGTGATAAAACAGACCAAGTGATGCCTTTCCAGAGCTCACCCTGAGGGCAGTAAAGGGCACTGGGAACACTGTTGGAAAAAGGCGAGCGCTTTTCCATTGGAGATGGGTTTGCCTCCTGGCCTGTACACACCAATCACACAAAACACAAGAAGTAGTTGCATTCAGGACCACTGCACAGGCAACACAAGACAGCAGTCTCAGATATGAAAAACAGATTAGGTGAGCCCTTTGGAAACTGTTAGTGAATGTAGCAGAAATAAATGAATAAGGTCTTTTCCTAGGTAGAAAAGGAACTCCCTAAAGATAAGTGTAAACAAAAACCTTGTTACACGTTTGCTGTTGTGTACACGCTCACATGCACTCTGGCACCGTGGCACACCTGTAGCAATCAGACCCTTGTGGGAGTTACTTTCTTTTCCCAACTCTAGATGCTGAACTCAGTCTTCAAGCCTCATGGCAAGTCAGCTGAGCCTTCTTTCTCACCAGGCTCCTTTCCGGCACCTGTGTGCAGTATACTCTTCATTAGCTTCTCACATCACACCTGCACAGGGGATGTTTCCCATCAGTGTTGAGACTAGGTGCGCTACAGTTAATAAGTTAACTCACTGATTTTGAGACGAGGTTTCACCATAGTCTTGGTCTCAGACTTCTAGGCTGAAGCAGCCCTCTTTGGCCTCCACAGTGGCTTGGACAGCGGACATAAACCATGGCACCTGCTCATTATGAAAACCCTCTCATGTCCTGTCTTGGTGAAGGAAACTAAGTCTCAGTATTTTTAGGCAAGGATAAAGGTAGCAGCAGAGTTAGAACTTGAGTTCAGTGTTCAGCTTAGGTTCTGTAACATGGGACAGTTAACTACAGGAGACCAACAGTTACCCTTTTAAAAATGTTTAAGTTTAGTTATATATGTGTGTGTGTGTGTGTGTGTGTGTGTGTGCGCGCGCGCGCATGTGCATGCAAGTCTGTGGGGGTCTGTGCATGTGTTTCTCATAGAACCTAGAACTCTTTATTTTGACTACACTGGCCATTAGATCTACCTGCTTACTCTGCTCCCATCCCCTCCCCCAAATCCTAGGGTTACAGGTGTGCGCTACCAGGTCCAGCTTTGAAGTACTAATCCTTTCTGTAATTTAGGCTGTAAGGTGTATTTGCAATTGAATATAATACCAGGAAAATTAGAGTGATAATACCTAATACATAAACGTTTGAACTTATTGGATGTATAGTTGCTTTCCTGATATGATGACATTACAAATTACATTTGTAATTTTCTGTCTTAAACTAACTTAGGTCAAGCTCTTAACTAATTCTGTTTTCAAATTTATCTTTTAGGGACAATATGGAAATTACCAGCAGTGAAAATGTCCTTACATTCCAATAGCCAGTATCTATTAGCAGCCATATTGTCACAACTTCTGCACTGTGGACACCTCCCTGTGAAGACTCCTTCCATTCCGCCTGGTTTTTGGGAAAATGTTTGGATAAGTGGCTGCTTTATCAGCAGTCTTTGTGGGTTAGTTTCTAAAGGCTCAGTAGCTACCAAATATACCTGATTTCACAGTTCTACTCTAGATGGCAACATTGGACAGAAAATGCATTGATAGGAAGTCATTTGCAGCGATTTCGGAACTGTGTTCCAAATGGACTGTCACAGACTGAGAGGTGTCAGCAGCTTGTATGTTTACGAAGGTTGAGGGGGTTTCATACTTTTCCACAGATTATTTTGTAAGGGGAATGGGGAAATGTACACTTTTTACAGCAGCAATATTTTGTATATTATGTTTATTTCGTGTGATGAATATGCAAGGCGGCACACTACACACTGGGCAGAATCAGAACCCTGTCAGTGTGGAGTGTGGTAGATGCTTGGTGAAGACACAGGTCGGGGAGGACAGGAGCACACCGCATGTACTGTTAGTTCTTAGGGGAAGTCACATCTCTCTTATCTACCAGTTTAGCAAGGGCACTGTGATACAGTTTCTGAGTACAAAGACTGTTTTTTAAAAGCCTTCCAGTTTTGTGCATTAAAGCCTTTTTGTAAAGATGATTTCTAATACTGTTTTCAAATGCAGGCAATAATTATGTTGCATCTGTGAATGTGCAGGTTCGTGTAAATGAAGTGTGAAGCCTCTCAAAACAGCAATAACTGCAGAGGAAAAGGCACTGGTTTTTACCTTGTTTGAGCAATCAGGGAGCTTAGTGAGTACCGTCAACACATTCTAACCACACCAAAGAGGACTCAGTGGTGATCTGATCGTATTATTTTTTTAACGTTAGTATAATTGGTTCATGGAACAGAGTGAGAGAAGTCCAGGAGATTTTACACACTTGTATTTTAACTTTCTTAATTGGATATAAATAAAGGGGCTCCTTCATGTTCCTCTCTTCATCTTAGTTACTATAACAGGAAAATGCTTTTGATGGGGCTTTTCTCATCTGTATGGAAAGCCTTGAGGTTGTATTTTATGGTTCCTTGTTTTTAAGCATGACATACATAATCATTATTTGAGACTGGTTATTTTAGCTAAATTTGGGATATTGCACTGGTCAGGAAAGCATGCACTGAGAGATTTCTAAACACATCTATTTAAGCATACTTTGAAAACATCTAGCCCAAAGGTAAGTTGCTTGTCCTCACAGTTGTCTGTATCCAGGGAATACGACACACTCTTTGTAATTGACTTAGTTTTTGCCACTTCTAGCTGGAAACAGAACAGAAGGGTGCTGTAAATTCAAGAAGCAAAGCACACTGTTCTCAACATACTGTAATCAAAGGAGGGGTTCGCGTGTCTGTGTAAGCGAGAGTGTGTGTTTTAAGGTCAGAATAACTTGGTCCACAGAAAATAGGCATCAAGTCTGAACAGATGAGGCATGGGAAGCCTTACTGTGATTGAAATGCTTATAGGTTCTGTGCCAAGTTCTCCCTACCACTGTGTACTTTGTTGCTATTTAAAACTGTATCAACTGTAACGAAAGAATAAATTATTTGTGATTTTAATTTTCTCATTTGTTTCTTTAAATTAGATCTCTTTGACTCTACTGTGTTGTCTGGAGACCATACTCTGGGTTTTTATGTAAGTTCGTCCAGTACGAATAGACTATATTTGTATTCTAGGACTTGATCAAAATTCTCTTGCCATGCCCAAGTTAATTAGAATTAACTGTTCAGTAATCAGCGTGTTGTGTAGGCTGTTTGTTGCAGAATTCTTTCGCTGAAAATGAAGTCCATGAGGCTATAATCAAGATGACTGAATTAGATAAATGAGTTGAGGAGACAAAATTGTGCTGATCCCAACCTGGTGGAGATACGTTATCTCATTTGAAATGAGCTCAGCTGACATTAAGAAATAATTTGTCTTGCCAGCCCATCTTCTGTTGTCTTATTCTCCTTTAATGGAAACTAAAATTGCAATTTTAATAAGCAGAATTTCCTCCAGGACTTTCTTCCTGGAGACTGGTGCATTTGCAAGGTTTAATTGTTTTATAACAGTCCTATTTCGTAAAAGTTTTTAATTGGTGGTGACAAAGATTACCTTACTCCTTTGGTGCCTAGTAAGAACAATAACTTCACCGGTAGCTTTTCTACCAAAGTTGACATTTTCATACAGAAAAAAGTAAATTTTCATGTTAGCAAATGAATTCTAATGAATAAATATTATAGCATCCCGTAAAATCCTAACAGGAGTAGTGTGGTTATTGATAAGGCATTTCAGAATAATCAAGTGTGCTAGTTCTGTTGTGTGCAACTGTTAGCATTTTTTTGTAGCTTCATCTGGTGCTACACTGTTGGAGCTTTAATGGATTTTCAAGTCCAGGTGCAGAGTGGGGTCATGTGCTCCTGTGTGCAGTAGCCCAGTTTATCCACCTCGCAGTCAGTGCTGGTCTTCTGTTGTCTGTACCCCATCTCACAAGCAGAGGCAGACACTGTTGTGTAGCTCATAAATAGTTCAGTAAGGACCTGAGTGACTTCTCGATTTCACAAGATGCCTTGGACTCGAGGAATCTTCTGTTCCTGAAATTCTTTATTTTCAATAGCAATGTTCAGTTAGACACCATCTCAGAACCTGTACGTTCAGACTGCTGCCTTTCCTTCCACATTAAATAAAAGATTAACAAGCAAATTACCAACAGTGGATGTTTTATATAACTTTATCCCATAAAAAATAATTTTTAAGGATCTGGTAGGTTTTTCCCTGCTTGAGTTTTGACATATAGTCAGCAGATACATAATACATATTCTCATTTTCTTTTCAACAAGAGAAGAATTGTGCTTTGCTGTTTTGTAATGTCTTTTTTCTCTTTTTTTTTTTTTTTTTGAATTTAGGATGCTCCTTTCTGAGTTACTTTCTTTTTTTTTTTTTTTTAACTATTATAGAAACAATTTTCATAAACTACCCAGCAGAGTTCTTTATATGTGCTTTGGGGCTGTTATGTACACTTCATGTCTTGTGTGTTAGCTTTATGCGTATGTTGGTCTTTTGTCTCTTTGGTGTCTTACAGATCTTTTTATCTGTCATGTTTAAAACTTTGGATTATGATGTCTTTCACTATATTAAAGGTTTCCTGTAGCAAATTTATTAAGTAATCCTATTTGCTTGCATTTTAAAAATTCACTTTACTTGCTATGATTTAGGGCATTAACTTTTTTCCATACAAGTAGCCACCTGTTTAGCCATTCATTAAAAAAGTCATTGTCTTGCAGTGATTTGGGTTCCATTTTATTGCTTTTGTTAAAAATTTAATTATATGTAAGGTATGTTAAATATTCCATTTCAAAGACTAAATAGAGTCATTCATAAAATAGAACTACTTGATTGCCACAGAGATGAGGTCTTCTTTTCCTCCGAATTTTTTTATTGGATAAAAGTTATTTGCAGACTTACAAACAATGACTGGCTTCTTACCAGTAAGAGTCATTCAGATATTTACTATGGACTGTCTAGAACATGCTACAATTTATCACTTGTGGAAATTGAGAAGCACTTTGTTTTTTTTTGTTTTGTTTTGTTTTTGTACCTGCTGATTCTCTCTGTAGCTGCCTCAAAGTGCCTCTATTGAATTACTAGGGGAAAAAATTAAGAGATCAATAGAAAATCCTTTTTTATTGTTTATTAGTCCTAGTCTGAGATAGAAAATCTTGTTTTATTGTTTATTGGTTGAGTCTCAGAAGGAGATGATGGAATGTAATTTCCATTAGTTCAGTAGAATCTAGTAAGCAGGGTGAGGGGAAATAATTTATGTATATACACATATTTATATACACGTGTACGCCTGTGTTACGTATGTATACATGCTCCTCTATGGGTAAATATGTTTTTAAATTTTAATGTTTGGAGCTAGAGAGGCAGCTTAACAAGAACACTTGCTGCTCTTCCAAAGGACCCAGGTTTGGGTCCCAGCCTCCCTGTCGTGTGGTTCACAACCACCTGTCTGTGTCGCTGACTCTAAGGGATCTGACATCTTCTGGTCTCAGTGTGTACTGCTATGCGCAGGGCATTCACTCATACAGACATGCACTTAAAAAAACTAATCATAAAAACCAGTCTTTGAGAAATTGTGATGTTTTCCTGAAAAGCCCCATAATTTATGAATTTGGAGAATGTGGGTAATTGTGATGGATTTACAAAGCTAGAGCAGTTTGGGAAGAGGGAGTCTCAGAAACTGCCTCATAAAATTGGCCTGTAGGCAAGTCTGGAGTGTATTTTCTCAAGTGGCTGTAGGCGGCGTGACCCCCGGCTGGTGGTCCTGGGTGCTGTAAGAAAGCAGGCTGAGCAAGCCAGGAGGGCACAAGCCAGCAAGCAGCTGCCTCCACGGCCTCTGCTTCAGCTCCTGCCTCCAGGTTCCTGCCTTTAAGTTCTTGTCTGACTTCCCTGGATGGTGGACTACCGGTTGAGGGGGAAATAAACGGTTTCCTCCTCAAGTCGCTTTTGCTCGTGGTGCTTGATTATAACAACGGAAGCCCTGAGACAGAAATGCACTCTATTTAAGATGGCGGCATTAACTGTGTTAGCATGCGGTGAGGTATTTAGTGGCAGTACATTTCAAAATAAAATTATTGTTCAAACAGGTGAATAAGAAATCCAGAATATTCTAAGTTACCATCATTCATGTTCCTGCTGGAGAATATTGACTATTCCCCACTATCATTTTCTCATCTTTAACAAGATTGCCCCATGTTAGGAGTGTGTGACTAACTACCTAGAAAGGGTTAACATCCCCCTTTCCGCTCATCATCATGTGACTTTCAGGCCTGTAGGATGTAAGCTGAGCACATTTGTGAAAGTGCGCTCCCATTTTCTCGTTTCAGTTTTTCCTTGGTTGGAACATGATGCATGGTGTGTGTGTGTGTGGGGGGGGGGTATCTAGAAGATTGTGGCAGCATTGAGAGGCAGAGTCAGGTCCCAGAATGGACCCTGTGATGCCTGCTCTCCAGCTCACAGCTCAGACTGTGTGACGGGAGGAAATGACACTCACTCCAGTTACTAAGCACTTTTACTATACAGTCCCCAGTACAGAGTTGTGCAGTACAGTGACCATCATACTTCCTATGACATGCTCTTTATTTATAAAGTTATTTTTTAAGAATGACAAGTTAACATGTATAGTGTGCTTCATAGTCATGAAGTTCCTATTCTGGACCAACCAAGTGGGCAGAGCCCTTAGTGCCTTCTCAGACCATCCTGTGCCCTCGTCATCCGAGTGAGAAGGATGCCTCACTGCATAGGTGCACTCAATTTAAAAATACCGATAAAGGGCGTTGGTGGCGCACGCCTTTAATCCCAGCACTCGGGAGGCAGAGGCAGGCGGATCTCTGTGAGTTTGAGGCCAGCCTGGGCTACCAAGTGAGCTCCAGGAAAGGTGCAAAGCTACAGAGAAACCCTGTCTCGGGGGAAAAAAAAAATACCGATAAAAGCAGGGTGGTGCTGGAGCACGCCTTTAATCCCAGCACTCGGGAGGCAGAGGCAGGTGGATCTCTGTGACTTCAAGGTCAGCCTGGTCTACAGAGTGAGTTCCAGGATAGCCAGGGCTACACAGAGAAATCCTGTCTCGAAAAACCACACCCACACACACTTACCACAATACACCCCCCCACTAACCCCTCACCACACCCACACCCACACACCACAATACACCCCCCCACTAACCCCTACACACACACTCCACCCCTACCCACACACACCCCGCCCAATACTGATAGCATACTTAGTTTTTGTTTGGAAATTTGTGTGAGACCTTCAAGCCAGTGAAGTTTTTCATTTTATTTTGGCTTCTGTTATACTCTTAGTCTCTCCATGGCTTCTTGTTTCTTAACTTTTTGGCTTCCCTATTGATGTGCATATTTTGATTGATTGTAGAGCACATGCTAGTTTTTCTTTGGTTAAACAAAACAGATTACTAACATTTAATTTTATAGCTGGGTGAGGTGCTTAAGGTCTGAAAAGTTATAAAGTTGAAGCAGGAGGATCCCAAGTTTGAAGGAAGACTTGTCTACGTAGCCTCGTGGGTGGGATGGGGGGGGGATGATCTTAATAGTAGAAAAACACTTTGAAATGGTGTCATTTTTCATACACTGTATATCTTCTTAAGACTTAGAGTGGACCTAAATCCTGTTCATGGCTATCACATATTTTCCCTTCTTTCCTGTCCTTGGGGCTGTACTGGGGAACTGGGTCTGGTTATGATTAGTAAATTAAGATCATGGAAGTGTGGTGGAAGCGTCTTTGCCATTCTAATATCACTCCAGTCGTACTATTTCCTGTTCACTAATTTCAGTCTTCCTTTCCCTCC
This sequence comes from Peromyscus nudipes, assembly GCA_902168325.1. Taxonomy (NCBI): domain Eukaryota; kingdom Metazoa; phylum Chordata; class Mammalia; order Rodentia; family Cricetidae; genus Peromyscus; species Peromyscus nudipes. Next base: position 12,284 of record CABHPH010161021.1, read on the forward strand.
CAAGATCTCACTTCACAGCAAGCCTTTCGTACTTGAAGCTCTCCACGTTAGTCCTCAGTCCTCATTCCCACATAAACAGCCATTTTGAAAACATGAACTGATATTAATTACCCCCTTGGCACCAAAAAGTCAGGATTTCCTGATGCGGCACGCTAATGTAGAACGCATTAGTGCCAAGGCTGGCTCCGAGGGGTAATACTCTAAATAAACACTCGATGTTTTTCTTTATTCACGACTCTCAGGCTCTTCTCAAAATCATTCATCCTCTTCACAGACACCACCCCCTTAAAAAGCTGGAGTTTTAATAAGACATAACTGGGTTTTCATAGAAAACAGTCACATTCAGGCAGATCTGAAACCCTTAGCTCTGGTTCGATGAAGTACGCACATAAATGTGCTGGTGATGAAATGCCTCTGAACGGATCTGCTCATTAGATGATTCCAGTTTATGTTCAGTAATCCCTGTCACCAAAAAGGCGCCTTTGGGCTAAATTTCCAGACATAGAACAAGAAGCCTGCAGCCGTGTTTTGGCTTGTTTAGGATATGTATATGATTGCGTGAACTTTCCATGGAGGCGTTGGTCAAGACCATGTCCTTGTATTGGTGTATGCCTTCTAACACAATGTGTGACGAAAGCTCAGCACCCGTGGACCCAAGAGGCTCCGAGACGGGAACAGCGAGAATGTCACGCCACGTGGGGTATGACGCTGGTGGGGGTGGCACTTGGGAAACTGTCCTCTATAGATGGATAGAGACTCACATCCTTGCTTGGGATCTGATGCTGGGGCCAGGTCTGCTGCACTGAGGCTGGGGCTGCCCTGTGGCCGCCCAGCTTTCTAACCCTTCAAAAGAGGAAGTAGTTGTCAATACCTGAGCTTTAACTTGAGGAAGTGGAGCATAGTGATGGTAGAAGATGGAGATCTGGAGTGGAACCAAGCTGTCCTGGGGCTTGGGTGTTGCTGTGAGGTGTCAGCAGGACCCTAGGATGTCTTTGAGTTGAGTAATAGTAGTGCAAAGTAGTAACCATAGCTGTCATCGCTTCTTGCTCTTCATTCAGAAAGCGTTAACATTTGTGTTGATGGTATTGGGGAGGGGGGCGGTAGTTCCTAAAAGTCATTAGGGAACAAGTTCTCAAAGGTTTGATTCTGCACTTGGTTTCGGAGTGAATGGAACAAATGCAAGTATGAAAGGAAACTGGAGAAGTGTGAAGTACAACCTTATTACACAGATGATCATCTTCAGATTATGTCAGACTCAGAACATACGTCCAGACTGTGTGGAAGCAGTGCACACAAGTCTTCAAATAGACGGGAGTTACAAGTCAGAACAAATAGTTACATAGGAACTCCGGTTGGAAATCTTGTAAGTAAAAAATACAGTCATTGCAAAAATGCCCAATTGGTATAAATTACAGATCGGACGTGGAGAGAAAATTTGGGTGTTAGATGATAGTATGAGAAATTGTCCTATTCCAGAGCACCAGGAAATTCTTATAAAAAAAATATGAAGGAACATTTCAGACATAGGAAAGCTGAGTGCAGAGTGTTGATACAAAACCTCCAGAGGGGGTTGGGAAAAACAAGACATGAAGAAAAGCTGACGGTTTCCTACAAATGAGTCCAACCAAGTACACAGGTAAGCTTGCTGTAGTTCAGTCAGATCAAATAAAAATGAATTTGGTTCACGTGCAGACATTATGTTGGCGTTTGAGAGGGAAAGCCTTTACCTCAAAGAAAGTATATTACCCATGAACTAAAACCTGGATAAGAATTGTCAGCAAACAAGAGGAAAGCTCATCAGCTCAGCTGTTAGGATCCTGCAGTGAGGACAAAGACATCTTGGGCTTAGCAATGACCTCATCCATACGTGGAAGGTGAACTTAAGTTAAAGTGAAGATTATCCAGAGGAAAGGTGTAGAACTTTAGAACTAGAGATTATATGAAATTGGTAAAATATAATTTTTTAGTAGGATACTATTTATTTATTTTTCTATTATCAGCTTGATACAGTATAAATTCTTATCCCAATAGTGAAATGTTTCATTGAGGCTTGCCCAGTAATTGAGTAAAACCAAAACTTATAAGCCACAGTCATCCTAGGGTCCCCCTTGATATGTAGCCTCCCTGGTTCTGTGGGTTGCAGTCTGATTGTTCTTTGCTTTATATCTAGAATCCACTTACAGATGAGTACATACCATTTTTGTCCTTCTGGGTTTGGGTTACCTCACTCAGGATGATATTTTCTAGTTCCAAGTAGGATACTATTTTAGGTTTGAAGAAATGGTAACATTAAGTGCGATAGGCTGATCACCCTAAGGGCTTCAAGTTTTCATTCCTCTGAGGCCACACCCTTGGTGGGCCTCTTCCGGTCCCCTTGACTGAAGGGAACAGAGCTGAGGTTTCTGCCTTTTGCAGCCACATTTGGGTGTGACTCGCTGTGGCCAATGGGATGTTGGCAGATGCCAGCTGAAGCTTGTGGACGTTCTCTTCCACTTGTTCCTCTGCCCTTGCCATGGCAGTCTGCTCAGGCTCGTGTGGGAGGGGAGTAGAATAGACAGACACACAGGTTGAAGCCAGTGGACACAACTGGACACAGCCAGAGGCAGTCAACACCCTACCAAAAGCTGCCACCACTCAGCCAAATGTACCAAAGATGCACAGGCCAGCCTTCCTAGCCTCGCTGGATTCTGCAGGCTCCTATGCATGGTGCGTTGTACAAGCCACTGAATTGTGAGCGTGTGTCTTCATTTTGCAGCAGTATTGTAGGAATAAATAACAGTCAAATGGTACAGTGACAAGATCAGAGTGTGACCAGTAAACTGCTGAGGGTTTTGTGAGCAGAACAATCACTGAAAAGCTTTAGATTTTCTTGCAGTTTTCCAAGTGAGAGTGTGAGTAAGGTTAAAAGTTGAAATGTAAATGTAAATCCTCATTAAAAGGCAAATTCAGAAAGTTAGAGTCAGAAGAGAAGAAAAGAAGAAGAAATAAAGAAAATGTACTCATCCAATGGAAGCCATGAATGATGGGAAATGGTAGAAGGAGCTTTAAAAATACAGAAGGCTGATTGTAGCTCAGTGGGTAGAGTGCTCATCTGGCATACACAAAGCCCTGGGTTTGATCCCACATTGTAAAACTGTCGTGATAATACATACCCTGTCATTCCAGCACTTTAGAGGTAGAAGCAGGAGGATTAGAGGTTCAAGGTCAACCTGGGACAATTACATCCTGTCTCAACATTAAATAAAAACACAAATAAAAATAATAGAATTCTATCCATATACATCAGTAGGGACAACTGTAGCCAGGTTGAACTCATTCTCTGAAAGGCTTTAGAGCAGGGAAGACTCGTCTGCTTTTTCTGAGAGATTCCTAAAATAATGCAGAAAACGAACGGAAACAGACCTTCCAGTGCTCAAGTACGATCTAGAGCAGCATCCTTAGAGGAGTAAAGAGGGAACCCAGTCAACACGGCCCATTTAAGATATGACTGGCACATAAAGCAAAAGCATGAAACTGGGGCTGCAGGGGAAGATGAACCCACGTATGGCGGAACTCAACTCAGATGAAACATCATGACGGCATGGGATGGTTCTAATAGAAATATCAGCTGGGCCTGGTGGTGTGCTGGAATTGCAGCCACTCTGGAAGCTGAGGCAGGGGGATCAGAAGTTCAAGGTCTGAGCAACTGAGATCCTATCTCAAAATTTTAGAAAAGTGGTGTGTGTGTGTACTTGCACTCAGGTGTAACTTTTGTAGACCACTTGTTGATCATGTGTGAGGCCCCAGGTTCAGACCCTGGAACTGAGGGAAGGAAAAAAAAAACAAACCTCATGCTGATGGAATTTTTAGGAACTACATTTAAAATGTAGGAAACATTTTTTGGTATATTTTAATCTAATCTAGTATAGTCACAGTGCTAGTTCAACATGTAAATTTATGAGACATTGTTTAGTCTTTGTGTGATTAAAGTCCCATCAGTATTTTCTTCTTATGGTGTCTTTAGCCAAATCTGAGGTGCTCAGCAGCCACATCTGGCCAGTGAGTGTGGCATATGGGAGAGAGTGAAGCCAAAAATCTACCAGGTCATGCAGAAACCTGCACTTGGCAATGCACAGCCTTCTCAAGTATATAGAATGTAGTTTTTTAAACTGACCTCTTGCTGACTTAAAAGCTGCCTGATCACAATGCAAAGGCTCAGTAGGATATAAGCCACTTTCTCTGATAATAATACACATGCCAGGAATTTAAAAAATGTATTATTCAGCAGCCTGTACTTAAAGAAAAATCAAGAATTTAGAAAATTTGGAAATGAGCTACAGTGAAAGTTCTTGGTCAAAACCTACACTTGTAGGCAAGGATAATGTACTGCACACTTAAAATTTTAAGGGGGAGAGGTTGGGGAGATGGTTCTGTGGATAAAATGTTTGCTGTGCAAATGTGAGAATTGGGAGTTTGGGTCTAAAAAGCCAGGTGGGCAAGGCAGGTTGGTTAATGAGACTAGCCAAATACACGGGCTCTGGGTTCAACTAGAAACACTGCTTCAGGAAATGACAGTGACGACACCCAGTGGCAAACTCTGGCCTCTACAGGCGTCCATACACACACACCCTTACATGTGAACACACAGATACACAATACACACGTGTGTATTGTGTGTGTGTGTGTGTGTGTGTGTGTGTCAGAGAGAGAGAGGAAAAGTGAGATGATAGTGAAGACCTTAAAAATGAATTGGTAACTTTAAACACCTTTACTGAAACACAGAAAAGGGCTGGAGAGATGGCTCTGGTTAAGAGCACGTGCTCTTGAAGAGGACCTGGATTTGGTTCCCAGCACCTGCATGGCACTTACAGCCATCCATAACTCCAGTTCCAGGGGATCCAAGGTGTTCATGTGTTATACACACATACATGCCGGCAAAACACACATAAAAACCAAAAGGGCCTGAAATTCAATTTGTGAGTGTACATGAGGAAGTTAAATTCAGATAGTTAGGAATATTTGGACATATTTTTGAGGAGATAAGAATAATAAAGCAATTTAAAAAGTAGAGGGTCATGAGCCGGGAAGATGGTTCGGAAGATAAAGGTGGTTACTGCCTTGCCTGGCAACTCAAGTTTAATTACTGGAACCCACACCCCACACGGTAGAAGGTGAAAACATCCTGGCCACATCTGACGTCCACAGTCATGCCATGGCATGTGTGTACCCCACATAACACGAACACATAGGAATTAACAAGTGTTAAAACCAAACAAGGACCAGGAAGATGGCTCAGTGCAGCCAAGTCTGAGGACCCGAGTTCGATCCCCAGGACCCACACTGGAAAGGGAGAACAAGTTCACAAGAGTTGTTCTTTGACCTCACGTGCACACATGCTATGACATGTGCACACCACATAAACACACTCAGATACACATAAATAATTGTAATATTTTTATTAAAAAAGAGGTCAAGGCAGGAAGACTGAGATGTGAAGGCTAGCCTGGTCTACAGAAAGAGAATCAGAAAAGGACCAAAAGCTGTTTTTGTGTTTTAAACTAAACACAAAAGTGTTGCAGCACAAAGCCGTGAGTCCCCAAACAAAATACAGAAACTGGGTGACTCTGAAACAACAAATTATTCCCCACGTTCTGGACACACAAAGTCGCTGGTAATGCATGGGTAGATTAGGTGTCTGCTTCATAGAAGCATCTTTTGTCATCACATGGTGGAAGGGGTAAGTGAGCTCTCTGAGGTTTATTTTAGAAGACCACAATCCAAGCAGAAATCACAGGCATCTTCATGACCTAGTCACTGCTTTCTTTTTTTTTCTTTTTTCCTTCCGAGGCAGGGTTTCTCCGTGTAGTTTTGGTGCCTGTCCTGGAACTTGCTTTGTAGACCAGGCTGGCCTTGAACTTACAGAGATCCACCTGGCTCTGCCTCCCGAGTGCTGGGATTAAAGGCATGCACCACCACCGCCCGGCCTAGTCACTGCTTTCTAATGGGTCATCCAGGATTCAACATGAACTGGGGCAGGGGCACAGACATTCGGAGACTGTCCTGTTCAGTGCCACCCAAATGCACGCCTCCTGACCTGGAGTACGTCTCAAAGGCCCCCAGAGTCATCCCAGCATTCATTCAAACCCTGGGTGTCAGCTGGGTGTCATCTAAATGGGATGTGGGTGGGACTCAAGTTACAGTTCATTAGGACGTCAGCTGCTCCCCAGCTGTGTGCCTGTGATCAAACAAGTCAACTGCCTCCAAAAGAATGATGGGACAGGCAGAGAGATGCTTCCCGTCCAAAGATAGAAATAAAGGGGATAAAAGGAAGCTGACAGTGCCAAGCAGCTTTAAAGCCCAACAGGATAATCCACTTGAAGTTCTACACCCTCAAAACAACCTTTGGCTCGTGGTCGGGTCTTTTAGATATTCCGGAGCAGTGACTGGGGCCCCAGGCTTCTGGGTGGCCCGCCTGTCCTCCTGGCTTTTCTGGCCACAGCCCCATCTCTTGCTGTAGCTGGTTGTAGTTTGGTACTGTGTCTAGCACTGGAACTGAACTGTCAAGATGCTCCACCAACCTGTGTGTGCCGCTCTATGCTTGCCCTTGTCACACACTTTCACAGCATGGCTGTGTGGCTGTCTTGTTTCCCAGCCTTTATAGAATCCTCCCCACACATTGTTAGATTTCAAATGGCTTTCTTTACTGTGTAATACTCACTCAACCATGTTCAATCAAGCTACCTGTTAAACTGGTTCCCTTTTTAAACATTTTATGGCTTTTAAGAATTTCCAAGTTCCTGTAGTAGACACTCAGGGTGATAGGCTTCCGGTCTGGCATGTGTAATTGTTAGCAATAATTTCTCCTCTTCTATGCAGAATAAACAGCAGGAGTTCATTGTTTAGTGTGTGAGGAATTTTATCGTCCTCGATGCTAATGCCTCGATGAGGTTGCCATGGTGTGGGAAAATGAACAAAAATTCAGACGGAGAAAGATTAGCCATGTTACATCAATTCACAGTCGAAACTAAAGATTAAAAGTTATCTTCAGGGCGTGGGGAGGTGGCTCATCGGGAAAATGCCTGCTATGCAAGATCTGAGTTCAGATCCCCAGCACCCACAGGAAAGCCAGGCACAATGATACCCGCCTGTAATCCTGGGGCTGGGGAGACAGAGAGAGATGGATTCCTGGAGCCAGCTGGCAAGTTAGCCTTACCAATTCAGTGAGCTCCAGGTTCACTGAGAGAACTCGACTCGAAAATGAGGTGGCTCGGGGAACACCGTGGAAGTAGGGTCAAAGAGATTGTAGGAGGCAGAGGTCAGGGTGCACCACTGAAACAGTTTTTCCAGACATGGCGGGACAGCAGCATTCATGAACTCCCAGCAGCCACGCCTTCCTGCGCTAGAACAAGCCAGTCAGCATCCCAGCCTGGAGAGAGGGAGTCAGTTTTCTTTACGACTGTCACCCTATGTAGGCAGACCATTCTCCAGTGGGGAGCCCCACACTCAGAAGTATGTGGGAAGCATGAATTGGACTCAGTGGATAGTACAAGTTAAGAAAAGGTTATAAAGGACACAAAGCCAGGAGGAGGTGGATCTTGGAGGAGTTAGGGGACGAGTTGGGGTCAATGTGATCAGAATACATCGTCTGGGCACTGGAGAGATGTCTCTGTTTAAGAGCACTTGCTGCTTTTCCAAAGGACCTGGGGTCAGTTTCCAGCAGCCACATGGCAGCTCACAACGACCCGCAACGTCCATGCCTGTGGATCTGATACCCTCTTCTTGCAAGGCATGCATGTGGTACATACATGCAAGCAACACACACATAAATAAAAATAAAGAGCTGGGTGGTGGTGGTGCACACCTTTAATCCCAGCATTTGGGAGGCAGAAGCAGATGAATCTCCAGATTAGAAGCCAGCCTGGTCTACAAGGTGAGTTCCAGGATAGCCAGGGCTACACAGAGAAACCCTGTCTCAAAAAACCAAAATTAAATAAATAAGATCTTAAATAATACATTATATGCATGTATGAAATTCTCAAAATTAGTACAAATGTATTTTTTAAAAATAAATTGGAGAATGGTAGCGAAAAACACCGCATATCAACCTCTGGCCTACACACACACACACACACACACACACACCACATGCTATCTTCAGGAAGACAGACTAAGATGTATTCATGATCTGAGACTGATTTTGCTCACACTTAAATATTTCTGAAATTGGGAGGGGTTTTTCCTTTGTAGCATAAAATACTGATGTCTTACTCTTGTACTAAGTAGTGCTTTAGACTAGAGGAAGTACGGTCATTGTCATAAAAAACAAAAAACAAAACAAAAAAAACCAACAACAACAACATAAAACCCTATTGGCTAGGCATGGTGGTGTCACACATCTTTAGTCCCTGCACTCTGGAGGTTGAGGCAGGCAGATCACTGTGAGTTCAAAGCCAGCCAGTCTTAAAAAAAAAAAAAAAAAAAAAAAGCTTTCATTTTTTGTCTTTAAAAACCTGTTGTTTAGAGTCTATAAAAACCTAAAAAAAAAAAAAAAAAACTTCAATTGAAAGCCTACATGTAAAAAGCATGCTCTGATATTTATTGTGTTAGTCAGACCTTTAGTAACTGTAACAAATTGCCTGTCAGTGTCTCTCAGTAGCTTGGAACTTACCAAGCAGGCTAAGCTGGTTTGTGAGCCCAGGGACCCACCTGTCTTTGCTTCCCTACTTGGGATTTCAAGAGTGTGCCACCACACCTGGCTCTTTGGAAGATAATTTAATTCAGCAAGTGGGCAGCTGTGTCCAAGTCCAGGCCTGGGAACTCCATCTTTGACTCTTTTCTCCCTCAGTGTGAACATACAACCTGTACCTGCAGCCTTACCGCAGAGGTGACCCAGACCTTCAGAACTCTTTTAATCGGTGTCCATCACAAATCCCTCAGGCTAGAGTGACCCAGCGACTTCTCAGACATTGCCCTCCACTCTGAGGCTGTGTGTCACATCATGTGCGATGTTTGTTTTCTGCAATGAGCCAAACACCTATGTAGTGTTTCTCAGCATTCCAGAAACCTTGGGGGATATGTTCCGAGGAGTTTTTGGTGACATCCTGGGCTTAGATAAAGTGGAACAACATGAGACTGTCATATACAGCCTCCTAAATTTTCAAAGTTCTCACCACATCACTTTGGGTTTTGCTCCCTTATGCTCTTGGGATAGGTGTTAGAGTCCCAGCCAGCCTTGAACTCATGGACTCCTTATACACAATACTTGATTTCCTTGGCTGGAGAGATGGCTCAGTAGCGAGTCCTGACTGCTCTTCCAGAGGATCCAGGTTCTGTTCCCAGGACCCACATGGTGGCTCACAACTTTCTGTAACTCTAGTCGCAGGAGATCCAATAACCTCTTCAGGCCTCCATGGCACCAGGTACACTTATGATGCGCACTTATGATGCACAGGCATACTTGCAGGCAAAACACTTACACAGAAGTTAATACACTTGATTGACAAGAATGCCTGTGTGTTAGTCAGTTTTGCATAGCTGTGACCAAAACGCCTAAGAGAACCAACTTGGAGGAGGATAGGTTTAATCTGCTCACGGTTTCAGAGGGCAAGCCCATGTGGGCTTAGCTGTGTCTTGGGCAGAGCAGCATGGTAGCAGCAGGCAAATGAGGTTTTCCTCTTCATGTAGTATGCAATGTAGCATCCCCCACCCCCACCCCCAGGCATAACAGGACCGTCCCATTCCCACTTTGGAGTAGAGATTTTCTTGGCCTGTAGCCACTGATTGAGTAGAACAATGCAGAGGTAGCTAGGTCTATTATGCGGCTGTTGACCCTTAGTGATAGAAGGAGAGGAAGAGGAGCACATTACCCTGAGCTGAGATTGTAGCTATTTTCCCCCTGTCCCCTCCCCTCCAGCCGCAAGTGACCTTGGGAGATTTGGAGTATGTCAGAAATAGTTAAAAGAAAGGGGTCTCAGCTTCCACTGGGTTGTCATCTAGGCTGGGGTAGGACTTTGCAGCTGTTTTGGGATCACTATGCTCCTATAAGAAACTTCTTGTTCATGATCTATAAGTAATCCCAATATAGTCATTGGTTCGCCAAGTTGGAGTTTAATAGAATTGTTATTTTGGTCTGTAACAACATCTGTGTGGAAGAGAAGTTTATTTACATCTCACCAGGAAAAGTTAATCATGGTAGACATGAAGCAGAGGATGGTGAAGGGATGGGAACCAGGTATAACCTTCAAAGGCATTGCCCCCAGTGACCTGGTTCCTCTAAAAACAGTACCATCAGCCGGGGAACCAAGTGTTGATCGTGCAGGGCACAGTTCATATTCAAAGAGTAACATAAGAATACTCATCCACATGACGCATGAATGAATAAATGACCTCCTGAAGGAATAGGTCATTTGTTAGTGTCCTTGACGTCATCACCCCTCATTATTATTGACACTGCTCACCTCCCCTTCCCCAAGTCCCTTCTTACCAGCCGCTCTGAGCTCCTATGTCTCCACCTGCTAGTTCTCATATTATTGCTTTTTTTTTTAAAGGTTTATTTATTTATTATGTATACAGTGTTCTGCCTGCACATATGCCTATATAGGCCAGAAGAGGGCACCAGATCTCATTATAGATGGTTGTGAGCCACCACGTGGTTGCTGGGAATTGAACTCAGGACCTCTGGAAGAACACCCAGTGTTCTTAACCTCTGAGCCATCTCCCCAGCCCCTATTCCTTTCTTTTTAAACTGTCTACTCTTACATCTTGGTGCCTTTCAAGGTTTCACCCTCAGCTACCTTCGGTTACCAACTGTCCTAATCACAATTCTTCCTGCAGGAACTTACTCTTTTAGCCCTGGTTTGACTGCTGTTGATCCATTCGCCGTCCCACCCCAGAGCTCCTCATTTTACTTCAAACCAGTAGGATAGTGAACCAGCTCATGAAAACCAGTCTGTGCATTTTCAAGAATTTTGTGAGCTAAATCTAGACATTGCTAAACTTAGGATTTTTAAGGTAATACATACTTAAAATGCATCACTTTCTTTTGCTACATTCCTTTCTGTCTATGTTGTTGAGGTGATGTGTGTTTGTCATATCTGAATAGTAGAAATTCAATATAAGAGTGTGCTACTCCCATCTCAACCAAGTGATGCTGTTACTGAAGGCTTAAAAACTAACTGCCAGGCTGGAGAGATGGCTCAAAGGTTAAGAGTACTGGCTGCTCTTCCAGTGGTCCTGAGTTCAATTCCCAGGAACCACATGGTGGCTCACAACCATTTATAATTTGATCTGGTACCCTTTTCTGGCATGTAGGTAGAACACTGTATACATAATAAATAAATAAATAAATCTAAAAAAAAGATTCTATTAAAAAAAAAAACTAACTGCCACAGTGGGAATATTTACACCTGGGGAATTGGGAAATGCTACAAACCAGGGCTCAATTTAGATATTGATTGCTTCGACTTTAGAAAGCAATGTATAAATGTATAAATGTTGACAATGCAGATTAAGCTGAATAGTGTATTATCCTGTGGTTAATAGGAAAAATTAAGGAAGTATTGTAATATTTAAAAAATCTACCTGGATGATTCGGCCAACAACAACAGTGGAAAGATTGTGTCTTCAGTGAACAAGGGACGTTCTGGTTACATCTTCATTGTTTTACTCTCCTTTATTCATTAACATAGACATCAGCCAACATGGATGTCCTACTGAGCTTGAGGCAGGAGCTATCTCACAGGAGACAGCAAGGAAGAAGGGCCCATGGGGGAAAACCACAAGCTGTCAGTAAGACTCAGAACACCAGGGATGAGAAACAAAGAGCCATGGTTGGGTATGAGATAGCCAAGTGGACCCTCTAAGAGACTGACACAGACCCTAGGCAGCAAGCTTGGCCAGTGTTGGGGGGTCAGCTGGACAGCATCCATGAGACCCCTTAGGGAACACATATCCTTGCTTCTAATGCAGCTAATATAACAGAATAAATTGTAAGAATGACTTCTAAAAGCTTCCTCCCATTCCAGGAAAGAGATCCCAGACCATGGGACAGGCAAGGGGATCACCAGCACCACTGGGAGTCCGTTGTGGAAGCTGTGGGAACTAAGAAAGTTTAGTATGATCAGCACCACTTGAAACACATGCAAAGTTGGAGGTAGCAACAGGAGACAGTGACTAGTCCTTGCTATGTGGACAGCATGTGGATAGAGCATGGACACCTCCCTGGCTGGACTAGGTGGGCAGGCACAGTGCATATGGCCTTCTGGCATCTCTGTCTGAATAGTCCAGAGGCTTAATCTCACAGCAGTTACCTCGGCCTCTGTCCAGGCCTTCCGTGGCCCTGTAAACATTCTGGACAAGGAGTGTCTGTGTCCTTTTCCTCTCTCGGAGACCCCTCCCATGCTCAGGAGCATCTCTCACTTTCTTTAATTTCTCAACTTTGACTTTCTCACTTTTTTCTGTAATTTTCTTTAATAAGATTTGTTTCTGCTTTCCATACACCCGTGGGAGTCTGTGTCTTTTTTACCTTTCCTGGTGTAAGGCAAGGTACTTGATACCACTGCCCCTGGTTGATCTTTAGCAATGGTGAGAGTCTGACACCTTAGGCCCTGTGGTCAAACACATCTAGCCTAAGAAAGGTCAGTCCATTGCCCTCAAAAGTTCCGTTATCAGACTCATTCATCAACTACAACCGCAGGGTTTTTTTTATGGATACAAGAGCTTAGCAAAAGTCAATGAAAACACACTTTGAGAATCTATTGGTAGAATGCAATTTGCCATAAAAAGTGTTCTATTATCGGCTATTATAAATTATATCCTTCACGTAAGTGATAAGTGCAAAACTGGATATACATATACACAAAAGCATCCAGCTTCCAGCGGAGAGCCAGGTAAATATTTACCACCACATCATGGCTTGAGACCCTCATTACCAACTCCTTAACAGAAAATTTGCATTTAAAATGATAGGTATCTCAGACACGTCAAAAATGGAGTGTGTTTTCTCCTACATTTCTTCTTTTGGTCTAGTGGATCTTGAAGAATGACACTGCCCTATGGAGGTGAAAGAGTGGAAACTGTAATCGCAGATTACTTCAGCATTAGGACTTCTCTATGGAGGCCACAAAGGAGGTACCTGGAGGACTCTGGATGAGTGAGGCTGTTTGTTGGTTTAGTTAAAAGAGTGCCTTGCACAGACTCATTTGTGACAGAGACCAATGAACTTAATGAGACACTCAGGGAAGAAGATGGTTACCGGTCATAGTCTAGATCGCTGGTGAGGTGGGAGATAGGGTCTCAGAGGACCTTGGCTATGGACAAAGAGGAGTCACCTACACCCTGACATGATCTTTGCATCCTAGTGAAGCAGAAGAATGGCATGCAAAGGGAGACTGGAAAGGCTCCAAGATCAACACGAAAGAAGTCAAAGACAGAGAAGGACTAGAAAATCCAACTACTACCCACATGTACAATACAGAATGCAGAGAGTGCATCATGACCATGAAAAGTCACAGGGCCCTAGACCTCCTTTGTAGCCTATACAGGACTCCATCTCTGACATGTTTCCTAGCCTATCCATCTCTGTTCCTGCTGCCATCAATGTGTCTCTATCCAGATTGTTGTTCAGAAACATAAGGACCTGGAAGAGGCATTCTCTGGACTCAGACCTCTACCTGTAACCACAGGATGAGTTCCCTGAGAGGGGAGCCTGGAACAGGTTTTTTTTTTTTTTTTTTAAAGATGAGATCATTATGAAGGCCAGGTTGAACTTGAACTTGCCGTGTAGCCCAGGCTGCTATTGACCTTGTGATCTTCTGGTCTCAACTCCCCAAGTAGCTAGGATTACAGATTGTGCTGCCATTTCTGGCTCTGAGATTTTTATTAAATTTTTATTAAATGTGGAGAGCATGCTACTGGGAATGAGGAATTAGGCTAGGAAGATAGGAGAGCTGAGCATGACCCTGATTGGAATTTTCTGGAAGGTGCTGCTGAATCACAAACCACAACACAAGTGTATTTCCACCCCAAGACAAGGCATTCCACCTGTGCTGGTCACTCATTTGCTGAAGTTGGCCCTTCAAGGGAGTGCATACAGACGTCTAGCTAGGTGGGCTAGAACTGTTTGGCTGAGGATCAGGCTCCAGCATAGGAAAGAGCTATGAAGTTTAAGCAGAGCAGCTGAGACAGTGTGCCTGCCCCTCAATAGGATCCGAGTGGACAGTAGCAGTATCCACGATAGTGTGGATACTACATATAGCTATATCTTAGCATATAAATAGCTACCTTGTGTCTGCTAAAATACCCGATGGAAAACAACTTGGGAAGGAAGTGTTTATTTTGGCTCACAGTTCAAGGGTATAGACCATCATGGTGGGGAGTCATGGAGGCAGGTGATTAGTCATAATTCACCGACCAATCAATTGGGAAGCAGAGAGATGAATGGTGGGGCTCAGTTGGCTTGTCCCCTTTTCCCATTTCATTCAGTCCAAGATGGGATTATTCATATTCAGGGTGAGTCTTCCCTCCTCAGTCAAATCACTCTGGAACACCATCACAGACACATGCAGAGGTGTGTCTCCTAGGTGATTTCAAATCCAGTCAAACTGACAGTGATGATCACTCATCACAAATGGATCATGTAATCAGGAGAAGGAGCTGATACAGTTCTAGATGAATGGTCTTTCTCTCCCAAAGAAGAATCCAAATTAACTGTAGAATCTAGGGAGGAACCAAATGGTGGTTACTGAGTGTGACTAGGGCAAGAAGGCTTGGGTCAGCTCTGTTGTAAGTAGAGAATGGGAAGGAAGCCATCTTGGGCAGTGTTTAGTGTGTAGCTGCTATGAAGCAGGTGATGGTAGAACCTTGTATTCCTAGGCAAATATCCTTCAATTTTCCATTTCCAGGGAAATGAAGTTGGTTGGCTGACCCAGTCCTGAAGTTTTGCTCAGTTATATAGGGGCAGCAAAAAAGGATAAGATATCTGAGGATGATGGTGGGACACTTGCTGAAGTGTCAACTCATTTTGGGAATGCAGGCAGAAACACAACAAAACACACAGCAAGACAGTGTGTACTTAGTGCAATGGTGTAAGTACAAAGCAATGGGAACGCGAGGGAAGAGAGCCAAGCCCTTTCTCGGGGTAGAGAAGAGATGTTTCTAGGACTTCATGTGGAGGCTCTATTTGAACTGTCCCTTGAAGAACCAGGCATGAAAGAAAAAAAAAAAGGAACTCACTGGAGAATATGAAGGAGAAGGGAGAAAATGCATGAAAGCAAACCCCACCATGAGGCACTGAAGTGAGTAAAATCAGGCAGAATGGCCAGCATTACCTCTCAGCCTCGCTCAACCCCTGTTCCCAAGTGATGGGAAGCTGAACTTCTGTTGGCCCAGAAGGGTGGCTGTGGATTGCAATGGCAGTCTGGCCTGAGAAGGGGCAGGTGTGTCCATCTTGGGAAGCAGGAAGGCAAAAGCATTTCACTGCATTCCTGCCAACCTCTAGACTGTCCCCATGTCTGTGAAATGCACACCAATTAACCAGGAAGTAACTGGGTTTATTGGCACTGCCTTTGAAGTCTCAGCCAGCCAAGGAGCCCAGAATTGTCACTGGTGATATTTGAATTGGAGTCCACACACCACTCATAGACAAACAAGCCACAACCAAACCATGTCTGGATCTAGCATCTGCCCCAGAACTATTTTTTGGCAAGCTCTGCAGACTCCCTCAAACTTTCTTTGATTTTACAATAATATATTTTACTTGATCGAATATTTGGTTTCTATAAACGTGGGATTTGGGTAAGGAGGAATTTTTTAAATGATATGACAGAGAAAGCAAAAACAGCTGAAAGGGTAAATTTTAGCTGGAAAAAATATCATTAAAATTATAAATATTTACAAAGTACATGCTGCATGTGTGAAGATAGCATAAGGAACCATATTCTTCCTTACAATCATTAAAAAATGTAATGTGTACACATTATTTCATGTTTTCAGAAATAGACTTACTGGGTTAGAATGTACAGTATTTTTAAACACCAGTTAACTAACTGACATATTTATAGAGGGCCTTCTAAAATTTTTTATAAATATAATAGTTAGTGCTAATTGTCAACTTGACAGGCTCTAGTGTCATCTGGGAGATGGGCATACCTCGAGGGGGTTATTTTGATTTCATTGATTGATATTGGAAGAGCCACTCATCATGGGTGGCATTGTTCCCTGGATGAGACCTGGGACTGTGGAAGAGACAGAGAGCTGAACAGCCGTGTGCACTCACCACTCTCTGCTGTGGATGCTATGGAGCCTGCTGCGTGAAGCTCCGGCTGCTTTGGTTCCATGATGGACCCTTTGGTCTGTGCCAGAACAAGATCTGTCCCCCACAAGTGCTTTCGTCAGAGTTCTTTCTTACAGCAACAGAAGAAAAACAAACACAATTTGCTTCCAGGGGACTGGGAGATAGAAGAGTTTGGCAAAGTCCTTGCCTTGCTAGCTTGAGGGCCTGAGTTAAATCTTCCCCCCCAAAAAACACCTGTATAAAAAGCTGGGCATGATGGTGTGTGTTTGCAATCCCAGCACTGGGAAAGTTAAGACAGGTGATCTAGTCTAACCTACTTGGTGAAGCCCAGTCCGGTGAGAGACCTTATCTCTGGGGAAAAAGTGGTGCCTGAGGAATGACACACAGTTATCCACCATAGAGGAATGCTTGTTTACCAGACCAGAGTCACCATCAACCAATCCCTGAAATTATTCTAGCAACTGGGGCCTGCCATCCTTTTTCATGGCCATCTACCTTGTTTCTCTTTCTTTTATCTCTTTCTGTATCTACCACTGTCAATCATCCTCTCTGCCTCTGTCCCCAGTTGCTCTCTGGGACTCTTCCATCCCTGTCTCACCAGGGCTGCTGCAGCGACCATGGCTGTGTATTGCCTGTGCTGTCTCCGTTGTGTTAGCAGCCCAGCATGCTCCACCCCCCGTAAAGATGACCAGCATGAAGGAAGAAGACTATTGGGTGGACCTCTTTCCTTGGCTATTAGGATACCATGAGGAGGCAGCCTAGGGAGTGTTTCTTAGCTGGCTTAAAAAGTGAACCAAGTAGCTGGAGTATGTAGCCAGGAGGAAGTGACCAATCACAACAAAGCTTCTCTTTGTGCCAGTCACAAGCCCCAATAAAATCAACAGGCCTCTTACTGCACCAACAGGAAGTTTGCTGTGAGACACCCGGGAGTAATCTGGGTCGTCAGGAATTCACTGAGGCTCCTAATGTCTGGAGCCAAGGCAAGCTGCCTGATGCAGTCACGGCTGGAGCAGAGTTGGGAGTGGGAGCTGTCCCCCGCTGCTGTGGTGGAACATCAAGTCATTCAGGAATCAGAAAGCGCAATGGGATTGCAGAACAACAGGGTGACTAGTCACCCAAACAGGAGCTGCTCGAGTCAGCTCCACAGAAGTGCCTGATAGCTATCAATTAAAAAGTCGAACCAGGGCTGTCGAAGTGGCTGTGGTTAAGAGCTATACTATTTGCTTTACATTTTTAAAGATTTATTTTATATGTATGAGTTATATATATATATATATATATATAAATGTGTATATATAAATGTGTGTGACTGGTGCCCATGGAGTTCAGAAGAAGGTGTTGGATCCCCTGGAACTGGAGTTATAGACGGTTGTGAGCCATGATTTGGGTGCTGGAAATCAAACCTGGGTCCTCTGTGAGAACAAGTGCTCTTATCACTGAGTTATCTACAGAGTCCTAAGAATATACACCACTCTTGCAGAGTTACATTGTCATCACTCACAACAGGTGGCTCACAACCATGTGGAACTTCAGCTCTGGGGTATCTGGTACTCTCTTCTGACCTCCGTGGGTACCTTCATTCAAGTCCACAAGATGTCAACCTCCCCATACATACATGAAATGAAAATCTTTTTTTAAAAAGTTAAATTAGGGCTGGTGAGATGGCTGTGCAGACGAAGGTGCTTTAAGCTGGGCCTGGTGACCTGGTTCTATACTCAGGACTAACATAACGGAAGGAAAAAGCTGACTCCTCCAAGTTGTCCTCTGACTTCCATGTGGACACACCCACACACACACATATTTACAAATGTAACAAAATGAAAAATAAAATAAAATGTCAAATCAACTTGGTTCCTCACAGCTTACCATGTTTGAAAGGAGAATAAACATAAAGGCATGCTTACAATAAGACTTGCCATTAACAGTCTTAAACAGTGTTTAGGGGGATGCTTGACCCCACACTGAACAGCCTTAGGGAGAGTCGTTCTGTCTCCACTTCTTTGTAACACAAACTCTGTTAGAAGTGTGAGTCTGCATCTCGAAGACGTCGACTCTCCCTCTGTCTGTAGTCCACTCCTGCCACACAACCCTTTCCCATCTGTAACATTGAAACAAAACCATGTTTGTTTCTTGGATCAGTTCCTCATCTTTTCCTGCACCCTTCACTGGATCTCGCTGGCACAAGTGAAACGTGTTTCCCGGGTCACAATTTTGGTCTTAGCCACATTTTCTGCTCTGACTGCTGTAAGTAAATGGAAGTTCTGGCTAGGCTAGTGGTCTAAGGAGGACATAGACACATAGATCAGATAAAGTGTCACATGCAAACCAGAAATACTCCAACTGATTCACAAGATGATGGAGACAAGTGCTTCTCACTGTGTGGCACTATTTTGTGGTTATTTATACAATATTATTTTAGCAATAGCTAATTGATACACATTTCCCCCCTTGGGATTCTTAGTGACTGTACAAATTTCACACCAATCTTTAAGTTCAGCACATCTGCTTCTAATATATTGTAACTCAGTGCTGTGGTCTTTATTTCATATAAGGATTTTTTAAGTCAAACCATAACACTAGAAAAAATATAACAACTTTGTTCTCTCATACACTAATAAAAATCAGAAAGCATTTATTTTCCTCAAACTTATATTTAATTATAAATAAACTTTGTCCATTTATATTTTATGCTAAGGTTATGATAAAGAGGGATACAGTGGAGTTCTTAAGTTTTCTTTGGGGGGGCTGGGGGAGGTGACTCAGCACTTCCTGTGCACGCATGAGGACCTGAGTGTGGATCTTTAGCCCACACGAGAAAGGAAAAAGGGAAAAAGGGAAGCAACCCAGCCAGGCAGGCATGGTCAGCCGGGTACCTGTAACTCTGGCACTGTTGGGGGTGGGGCAGAGACAGGTGGATCATGGGAGCTTCTTAGCCAGCCAGCTGAGCCAAAAGGGTGAGTTCAGGTTGCTTCTTTCCTGTCCCAAGGAACAACTGAGAAAGATACCTGATGTCCTGCTCTGGCCTCTTTGGGAGTCCACATGGATATGTGTGCACCTATGTGCGTGCACGCGCGCGCACACACACACACACACACACACACACACACACACACACACACACGTTTCCTTTTGCATTCAGTTTTTGGAATTCTCTTTTTGTCATATAGGCCTGAATGGTTAAAAATAGCTACACTCAGACCTTTCCTTGGGCTTTATTCTTCTTTGGGATTGTTTTTAAGCCTTCCTTCCCAAACTGGGTCATCACCCTTGCCTAATTCAAAAATCTCCCAGATCCCATGTTCTCCAAAAATCAATAAAATTTTCCTTCCTGCCAGATAATGCCAGGAGCCACACACTGTATTCTCAGGGCTGGTTCTGCATGAGTCTGATTTTATACAAACTATTGTGATAATTTATTAACTTGATAAAATCTGCTGACTCCTCATGGAAAATACTTGTTTATATTTTAACATTTCCTGCAGCTTTCTCCCATAGCCTTTGTTACTGAGCATTTACATGAAAATAGGGCTTTTGTTTTAGAAGTTCATTTCTGCCTGTTGTTACTGTGTCCCCCGAAGTCACAGCCCTGTTTGTGACATACATCGTGCTTTTCATATAAAAGCACTCAATGAACCCTGGATGATTACTCTTCCTCGTCTTTAAGTTATCTAGGTGACTTGAATTGGCCTCATTTTGCAAGCAGGACAACCTACAGAGACAAGCTTGAGGGTGTACCACCTCCATGTTGGGTCTAGTTATTTCTGCTGAGTGTTTAAAAAAATATCATTTATTATTATTATTGTTGTGGGTGGTGGTGTGTGTGTGCCCTGGCACATCTGTGGAGGTCATTTCAGGAGTCAGTTCTCTCTTTTTACCACAAGTGGGTTCCAGGGACTGAACTCAGGTCATCAGGCTTGCACAGAAATCACCTTTACCTGCTGAGCCATCCCTCTAGTCCCTCCTGAGTTATTATAATGTGTACTATATTATGCTTTCTTCTCAAAGGGAGGACATCGATGAGAAATAAGGGATACATGGCCAGTGAGGGAATTCCACAATGTCACTGTGCATCTGTCTCTGAGGGTAGGTGGTGTGGGGAGATACCCTGGAGGGCACACATCTATTACTGTTATGTAAGAACACAGTTGCAGGGACTGAGGGGAAGTTCCACCTCTGAGTATTCCTTTCCCACTGGATGTCCCTGGAGCCCCCCCTTGCAAACAGACTGCATGACTGATGGACGACGCTGTACCTCCATACTAGCCATTAAACTAGAGTGAATTATTCCGGTTCTTTTCGTGCTGCATTCAATGATTTAAGAATTTCCTTGCTGGTGAGTGATCAGAAGCAGCGATGATGAAGACCAAGCCAATTTTTTAAGACCTATATAGCAGTTTAATATTTGGCGTAAATTTGCACAGAAGATAAGCTGTGAGTCTCTGCGTTCTTACCCTTGGGTGTCTCCACAGCTTTCTTTTCCTCCCACCCTGCTTAATAGATTCCTGTTAAAAATCCTTCAAGGCCCTTTGCAGTGGCAGCAACTTCTATCTCCTTACCTATCTTTTTCTTTTGAATCCACATTCTATTTTGTTTGAAGCTCTCTCGTGTAAGTTATCAGACTACCGTCTTATCTTCATGCTAGATTTTAAACTTCTTGGGGGCAAGGACTATAATTAATTCATCTTTATCATCTCTGAGGGCCTAAGAGCCTTCTAGTCTTTCTATTTAAATAGTGTTCAACTGAATGTTAAAGTCACTAATGAAATGTAATACTAAAATCTGTGTGAGTGTATACACGTGTGTACAATCAGCTTTGACCTGCATAAGGATGCTAGTCTCAGGCTAAATCCATGAGGAAAACCAAATTTCAGCACACTTGTAATGGTGGCATCCCTAGGAGGACCCTTTCCAAGTCTAAACCAGGGTCACAGTTTCATTGAATCTCACGATGTTTGCAATACTACATAATGGACTCCAAACCTTTGAGCTCTGGTTTTCAAAAGTATCTGTTTTACTAAGAAGCCAAGGGCCTGTGAATGGAAGCTCTGGTTCTGGGGTCACGTACGGGGGTAAAACTACAGTGAGGTACAAGTGGGGAGAGAGCACATTCTCCTAGGTACTCAAAGATTAATTGCATTACTGTTCATCAACCTTTAGGAATCTGGAAATAATATTCCTGCTGGCTATTTGTGTTATGAATCAGTCTAGCGAACGATACTAGGTCTATATTGGGAAAAAAAAAGATTTGAAAATAGTTTCCCCAATGAGAATTATAAAAAACAAAAAGCCCTCCAAATCACATGCTCAGTAGGTCAAATATTATGATTGGGTTAGATGGAACAGTTACATGGAACCCATGGGAACAATTTTTGCTTTCTCCCAATGTCATTCCCCCTGCTCAACTCCACCTTTTGAAGGCAAATTCTTGCTCATAGTATCAGCTCCTTCCTGGAAGGTGAATGGAAATGAGGTGACCCTGACTGCTAGGTCTCCAGGAGATCTTCAAGTCCTGGCTTCCTCCATTCCCAGCTAGACTTGGTAGCAGGGATGCCCTGCTGGATTGCAGAGAAAAAGTCCAAGGTGCACCCTGTCAGCCTGGTGTTAGAAGTGATGCCATTCCCAGTTCTCTGCGGCTTCCCCGTCCTTGGCCACTAACACAATGCAGATAGCTTACGTTAGTGGGGACTGTATTTCCATTGATTTCAAGTTCTTTCCCAACATTGTGTTACACATGAAAGTTACTAGTTAAATTTTGACATGAGAATAACATCTACAGTTTATTAAAGTTGACTAAAGAAATGAGAAGGTTTACGTCTTTAAAAAATGTAAATTCAGTGCCACTGCATTGTAAAAAACTCATGTTCTCTTTGCCAGCAGGTCTCAATAGCAAGTAGCTTCTGGTTACTGGTGGAGCCCGATGCCCACTTCCCCCTCTCAGGACTGGGACTCTGTCTGGCTTGAACCTGTACAAGTCCTATGTGTACAGCCACAGAGCTTATGAATTGATATGCACATAAGTCCTGGAGAGAGGGCAAGAGAGGGAGAAAGCAAAGTGAGAGAGAGAGAAAGAGAGAGAGAGAGAGAGAGAGAGAGAGAGAGAGAGAGAGAGAGAGAGAACGTGAAGCTGGGTAGGTAAGGAGGTGGGGAGGACCTGGGAGGAGTTGGAGGAGGGGTAACATGATCAAACTATATTGTACGAAAAAATTTAAATAAAAAATTAAAAAACTAAAAACAAACTAACGAAACTCCCAAGGTAAACAATATTTGACTTTGAGGTGGGTGGATCTCAACCTGTGTCCTAGCATCAACATTTCCAGGTCATCCCTACTCTATGGCCATCATATGATTATGATTAGTTATTATTATTATTATTATTTTGTATATGTGTGGTGTGAATGTTGGTGCTGATGTGCATAATGGCATCTATGTGAAGGTCAGAGGTCAACTTTCCAGAGTTGTTCTCTCCACTATGGGCTCCAGGGACTGAATTCAAGTCTGAGGCATCTTGCCGTCCCTATATTTCTATATAACTATATTCTCTGGCACATGAACAGGATCTAGAACCATCCTTGTTTATGCTTCCTGACTCCCAAGCCTCCTATTTTTCTGCCTTGTTTCTAGTTCAGTCCCTGCATTCGTCAGGGCTTACATTTGGGATCACATCCATGCTACTCAGAGTTACTCTTACCCTTTATTTTCCTTTTTTAAAGCTAAGCCCTCCAGCCTTGGCACCAACCTTTGGTGACCTGTGTCCACGATGGTTTGGCCTCATTCTTGTGAGGATGGGAGCTGTCTACAAAGTACCAGAGGTGGGTTTCCTCATCATATATAAAACTGACCACATGGTTTGTGAAATTCAAGCATTTTGTTTGTTCAGTTTTATTCATCAGATTTACGGGGGGCTGTGCGGCACTGGGGTGCATGAACAATACAGTTTCCCGGTAAAGACAGGGGAGGGAGGCTGGTAGAAAAGTTCACAGGAAGTTAGGGCATGCGAGGCTCTTCTATGTGATACTGCTTTATCAGTGTGGTAGAGGGGGACAGCGCAGGCGTAAAGGCTTCCAAAGGTAAGGAATACTTCAACGGTGGTTCGGAACAGTTTGGAGTTAGACAGCTGAGGAGACAAGACCGTGAAGGACCCAGAGAGGCATTAGATGGCACCTGTTCCTAGCCAGCTAGCCTAGCTAGCAAAGGGTTTCATTTCCGTGAGCGTTAGTTACTAGAACTGTAAAAATGAAGGGTTCGGGGAATGGTTTGCAGTTTGGATGCTATGGGTTGTTTATTTTGTGTTAGTTACTATGTCTTCTTATTCTAACTGTAGGATGATTTTTGCTTTTGGAAAAACACCCAGCTCTCGTCTGTGGCAAGCCTCATGGGGCTGACTTCATGCTCAGCTTTGAGAGGAAGGGAAGATCATAGACCTGGGCCTGTCAGGACATCGGTTCTCTTAAAAGTCCTGTGTACACATGTACTGACAAGACTTGAGACTTTTATTCCTCGGGAGAGATTTGAACTTAAAATTACACTGAGCCAGGACTTCCACAGCCATTGAATCCCACGGAAATGCCTCTGGGAGTTTGGAGCCAGCTGAATGTACCTGGAGCTCAGAAATATGAGGAAGAAAAGTGGGTCTCAAGAGCTCTGCAATTACCCCAGGGAGGGTAAGCATAATATCAGTTTCATGTCCAGACTTCTTTTCCATTCTCTCTCTCTCTCTCTCTCTCTCTCTCTCTCTCTCTCTCTCTCTCT
>CABHPH010161022.1:0-28239 GCA_902168325.1 Peromyscus nudipes
TGCGCCTCCTTCAGCAAATCCTACCGGCGTGCACCACCACAACCGGCTTTCGCTATGGCTTGCTAATAGCTCTGACCCTAGGCAACTTTATTTATTAACATACAAATAAAATCACATTTCAGTACAAATAAAATACCACTATATGCCTCTGCGTGCTTAAACCTACACCTTGCCAGTGTTCAGATCAAGGGTTTCTTCAATCAATAAGTTACCTAAAGCCACTGTCTGAATTATGGTCAACAACTGCCCAAGAGATGAAAGACTACTCCTTAAAAAAAAATCTCTAAGTACATACACATTTATGATGAATAATTTTATGTGCCCACTTGACTTGAATTGGCATGAATTTCCAGCTATCTGGGTTTGCTTTATTCTAGACACTTGTGTGAGAGTGTCGGTGATGACAGTGACTTCTAACTCTGGAGACTGATTAAGGCACGTGAAACATTGTAACAGGAATAGTCCTCATCTACTGAGTTAAAGACTTAAAAAGCAAAACGAAACAAAACAAAAAAGGGAGGCTGACCCTACCAGAAGTGATAAAGAATTGTGATCCCTGACAGTTTCTGAACTGAAATGCGAGCTCTTTCTGTCTTTTGGCCTTTGACCTGGGACATCACATCTCATTGGTTCTGTAGCAGTCAGCCAACCACTGAACTTGAAACTGGGACACTGAGATATCTGCGCTTGGCAGCCTTCTTCAATTACCTTTTCCTTTTTTAACTTCCATTTCCTTCCCTTCAATCCTTCCCTTTCCTTCCCTAAAATCCTCCCCTTCCTCTTTGTTTATTTGTTTGTTTGAATTTTACTTTATTTTTGCTATTTTGTGACAGGGTCTCCCTCTGTAGTCTACATTAGTCATGACCTCGCAATCCCACTGCCTGACCCTTGAGCCCAGATGCTGGACTCACATGTGCGACCTTCCTGCTTCTATTTATCGGGAGAATATTGACTACTGTGTCAGCTCAGATTTAAGATGGGATCTACTCTTAGCAGTTCACTATCAGTGCTGATCATTTCTTTTAGCCTTCAACACACTCTTACTCAACCGATAAATCAGCATGAATCATGACACAAATTCAAGTAATATTTACACATAAGATAACCTTGCTTTCTTACATTAAGAGCTAAGCACTATGTCTTTCATGTATAACTCTCAGATTACATCATAGATAACTAAGCCTAAAGGCATATATTCAAATCAAATAGATGATTTACAGGAAAAATTATTAATAAAACTATCCAAAATTCATCCAGAAGCCAAATAGCTATAGAGTCATCATCTTTTTGAAGGCATATTATATCCATAATCTTAACTGTATCACTTTAAAAACAAGTCCACAATGTGAAAAAGCAGTCACACCTCTAAGACATGATTCAGAAGAGTTTGGTGCTATTCAAGGGTTGTCAGAAACACATTTCCCTAACCATCTTACTATTGAGTGTATGCAGAAGTAGATGGCTGGTGTGCACTTAATGGAGAGCACAGAAGTTTCAACATTGAACTTTCTAGCTACATCGTCTGTGATCATCACCCTTGCATTGGGTCTGACATGTCCAGGTACTAAATAATTGTATTACCGAATAAAGGCAATGTGGATATCAATGTGTTAATTTTAATGCATTAGCCATTTTAAACAATGCATGATCCATGCAGATTTATTCTGAAAATGCAACACTTATCACATGCTTGCCTTCAAGAGCACCAGTCGCATGAATGCAAAGAAATGGATCCAAAAGAAGTCTTTCCTTCACAGTGTCATTTCTTCCTAATGAACAGTAGCATACATAAAGTGATTGCAACCTACTAAGTTGTGGCATTTCTTTGCTGAATATCACACAAGGAATCTTCAAGTAAGCAATCTAGTTCTAGAGAATATGGATGGCCCCAGTCTCATTTTTAAGGAACTACAGAATATCACTGTAGCTTAGTTCATGTGAGTAGGAATTACTTGAGTATATAGTCTCTTCCATGAAAGATTCAGATGTAGCCTGTCAACATATGGCCTCTGCTAATAACTGAAAGCGGATATAAGTTTTGGTACTTATAGTGAAAGAAGTGAAGTGAGCTGTCCAGAGCCACAATGTGAATAAAAGAAAGCACCATATTAAAATTGGCTTCTCCTTGACTGGACAAGATCCTTCTATGCCTTCCACACCTATGCAGAGAGACACTTGGAGGTAGTAACAGTGTGGTATCAGACACGAAACAAAGGCCTGGGAGTTTAGAGATGAGCATCCCACTCCCTGCTCTTCCAGACCAATGTGAGACAAAAACCTCGACCATCAGGGGTCATTCACCCTCCCTTCACCAGATACAGGTGCAATGCATTTTCCTTGCCAGAAAACCTTGGACTCCAAAGATGTAGTAAGAGTTTTAAAGTTTTGTAAAGTTCTTCAGAGATACAAATTCACAGCACCCAGTATCAGGGTTTCACTAAACTTAAAAGTGGTTGCTTCTAAAAGTTTCAGATTTTAAAAATTCTTTCTTTGAAAATATTATCTTAGTAGGCTGTAATAAAGTATTTGAAATCACTCCATCTGGCCTAATGATGTAGTCCAGTAATAGAGAATTTGTGAAGTATGTACAAGATCCTAGCTCCCATCTCCATCACATCAAATAAATTAAAAAATAATAGCCTCACTCTACCTGTACCAAAAATGTACCCATGCAATTTTCAGCCCTTTATACATATTCATTTTCATTTCTGGTGATTGGCTTTCTGCTGTTTTACTAAACCCAGCTAATGATTGGGACATTCTTCTGGAAACATATGGATATAAGCACATCACCCACAAATACCGAAGACATCAAATAGACAGTGTTACCTAGAATGCAGAGACCATCTGTGCAGTTTTCAGATTCCTGGCTGAGACCTTCACAGAACTTGCCCCCATTTCTTGGGGGTGGAGCCGTGCACTCACGGATACGAAGATGTTCACACTCTGGGCTGCAGACTGACCATTCACTCCACACTTCCCAGCTGCCATCCACTTCAAAGGAAAATATCAGAGGCCATTGTTAGCAGAAATCAGCAACTATTGGGAAACTTGCCCCACACTTTAAACAGACCACCAACCCAATAAAACCAAACTGAGAGAACAGAGAGAGCATCTTTACTCTCCTGTTTTTTTTTCTTATTAAAGCTATATCAGGATAAGACCCATGATTAAATTTAGGCAAACAGTTGAGTGACTGGCATCGGCATCTTTGAGTTGGATAATAATGGCATTATCCATTTTTCTCCCCAGTCTTTCATACCCAAGAGCACCACTGCTGGACAGATAGCCATGTGCAGTACCATGGGATGTCCATAGATGTAGTATGGGCTTACAGTTTAGAGTGGTAAATAGAGTAGACTGACTTTAACTCACCAAATCCCCTAAACAATAAAAGTTAAATCCACATGAACTGATAGTGTTAAACGAAAACAGGTCAGTGAAACCCCAAGATGGCAGAACCTACAGAAATAGAATTTCTTGGGTCATAGACTGCTGCTGTACATCGAAATGAGCAGACTGAACTTAATTCCATTAAATATCAGCCCAAGAGACTAGGACAGATGTTTGAGGCAATTGCCCCATTACCTCCTAGGAATAGTTTTCACCACGCTTATGTAGGTTAAGATCTTGCAAGTTTTAATCTAAACCAATTAGTAAAAATTAGGGAAAAATTTTAAAAAGTACTGAATGTGGCCCAAAAATGTCTGAGTCCTAGTCTTGGCTTTGTAAACTTGTCAGCAGAGAGAGTTAAGTCCCGTGGCTTCACTTTTCCATTTCTGTCATCTGGGGACAATACAGTCACAATGGAGAGATAAATGGCATGGCATGTATGAAAATGTCCTGCACAGTACCTGGCACATAGTAAGCACTCAATAAATGTTTATGAAATAGAAGGACAAATTAAACTCTGAACACATGCTGTTGGTCAGAGTCTCACCTTAGCGTCTGGAGAAGCTCAAATGGAAAATTTAAAGACATGAGGCTCTGGTCCCAGATCTTTGGAATTAAACTTGTGGGGTGCATGTGAAACTCAGGAGTAGTTATGTTCTCTGTGAGAGAACATGCTTTCCATAAAGAAAGCCACCTTCCACCTCATGTAGTTCTCATTGTATTAGTTGGCTTACAGCCAGGAAGAGACAACAAAAGAACTGATAGGAGACACATTCCATAAATGAGATCTTCCACTATTTTAAAGAAAGGCAAGTGCCAGCCAGGTGTAAGTACACACCCATGCAGTGGACAATCTCTGCCAATTGTATTGTAAATAAGTACCAAGCTGAAACTGATAAAAGGTCAAGTTCTGGGTGGTTGCTTTTTTGTGCTTAAAGACAGCTCGCCCAATTCCTGGTTACTGTATTCAAATACATGCCATCACGTGGGAAAATCGGGGGGAGAAGCTGGTGGCTTAGTCCAAAGGCTGCTACTACAAGCCTTGCATAGAGGAGTTTCACCCATATTCTGGCCATGACAATGAATTCAGTATCAGCACCTTGGACAGAGGCAATCGTCTAGGACCTTGGACCAGGGTGACTTTGGAAGGAAGGGCACATTGCTTGCTCCACAGTAGCTTAATAGCATTGGCAGATTAGAAGGAGAAGGGAATCTGTGTATATCTCACCAGGACAGAGAGCAGTGCACGTTATTTTCTGCACTGACATTCCCTCACAAAAGGCCCCACCATTGAGAGGAGCGGGGTTGGTGCAGGTCCGGGAACGTTTCTGCCATCCTCTACCACAGCGAACATTGCAGGCTGACCACTCTGTCCAGGAAGACCAGCCTCCATTCACTGAGAGACAAAAATGGGGAGGGGAGAAAAAAAAAGGAGAGAGGTTTGTACTGATTGCCTACTATGTGCAAGCCACTGCGCCAGGTGCTGTGAGTCAGGTATTCTGGGGAAGAAGAGATGGTGCAGAATCCCACTTGTTTCTTCTACCCTTCTGTAAGAGGAACCTAGAGAGCTGGCTTTGTGGAGAACTATTAAAACTAGGAAGAACTCATCAACAGATTTCTAAGGCACTTGACCGTCCAGAGTATAAGAAGAAAATATCAGCATTTGAATTTCTATTACTTTTAAGTGCTTCAAAAATAATTCCCAGGGCTCCTCTATTGTGGAAAGAAATGCCTGTACTTAAATAGCTAGGAAATGCTTTAATACAATGCCTGAGATCATCAGCAAACAACAATATTTGTTTTTGGTGCATTTCATCTGGTAGGAGAGGAACTGACTGCCAGAATGTCTGTGAAGATATGGGTGTAGGGGAGGGGGGAATCTGGGTTGGGGAAGCGTGGGGAGCTAAAGTTGCCCACTATGAATGCTTTCCAAATATAAACACCATGGAAATGAAATAAACCACCATTTTATTATTTTTAAGAGAGAGACTGAAAATACCACTTGTTGTCTCACAACAGTCCAAGATTGAATGGACCAGCAAACACATTAATAGTGTTAGGGATGTTTTCTCACCTGGCAAAGGAGTAAGGCAGGGCAGCACTCTGGTAAATGATCCAGGGCCCTCTTAGCTCTTGGACTGGAAATTTTAATCCAGTACATGGCTCCCTACATCTCTGCTTTTAGCCCTCCCTATCCCTTCCTGGCCTTTGGGCTGGTCTTACCGTAGACCACCACAGTTGCTGACAGGCTCCTCCTCTTGGCCACGATGTTGGCTGCCATACAGGTGTAATTCCCTGAGTCTGAGAGCCGGGCCTGCCTGATGATGAGGTTATGGTCAGCCCTGGTGTCAATGTTCTCATCCTGTGCAGAGTCAATGGGCTCCTCATTTTTCAGCCATTCCACCTACAGGCAGAAAAGGATGTTCAAAAGTTATCACAAGAATAAACTCTTCCAGAAGAAGAAGGTGTGGAATTCTGATATGCTAGGAGAGAAATGGATATAACACACAGAGGTGTGGTCAACCCTCTGCTTTGTATTCTTGTCTGCTTACTGAGTAAATCTGGTTCTATTTGGGAAATAGACACTCAAGTTAACAAATTGACAATAGGAAAAAAACTCAATTAGTCTAATGACTTTGACCCATTTTATATAATTGTAACAAAGCAGTAATGATGACAATCAGGTTATTTCCTTTTGTTAGAAACCCAGTGATGATGATGATGATGATGAGGATGAGGATGAGGATGACGATATAACACTATTTCATAGTTGGGTAATGTAACTTAGAAAAATCAACACACATGTTGGACTCGTACTTTGTACCAAGAGAATACTTTATTGGGCAAAGTTTCAAGTCAATGTGTTTTCACTTAAGTTTTAACAGAAGCTTGATGACGTAGCCAAGCTGAAGAAATGCAGTTTGAGAAATCATGGGATTAAACATTTAACTCTCAAAATTCCCCAGAGTTGGAGATCTGTCCTTCTGGGTTGCTTCTCCAAAGAACCCATCTGGGTTTTGGAAGGAGCATTAATTCCACTCAGGTCCTACTGTTACCCAGCTTTTATTTCCTGGGACACATGAGGAAGACAGGTGGATGTTCCCCATTACTTATTCTTCCCCAATGGAGGTATACTATGCTTAGTTACTAGGTCATCAAGTATGATGTTGGAAACATTCTATTCACCATTCTTTATTCTTCCCCAGTGGAGGCGCACCACCCTTAGTACCTCTAAGTCATCAAGCATGATGGTGGAAGCATTCTATTCCCATTTCCTTATTCTTCCCCTATGGAGGTGCACAATACTTACTTCCTTGGTTAATGAGCATGGTGGTTTCCCATGGTTTAACTGTGCCTCTCATTGCTTTGTCCTCTACTCTACAGCAAAACATCTTCACTGTCTTGTGATATCATGACCACACGTGACATTTAGCTCAAGTTATCAGCTTATGTAAAGCATGATAATCTAACAAGTGTATGGAAACTATAATTTATCGCACCATTTGGGTACCTCCACCAATGGCAGTGAGTGTGCTAACAAGATCACAGAGAGCATGTTGCACAGGGGGTATGCTGCCATGCTTGGCCCACTATTTGCATAGCTAATTGAGAGTTTGTTTTAGCATAAGATGCTTCATTTAATTTTGTTTTTAAACCTAAAGAATTCAAATTTATCATCAGTAAGTTGTATCTGTCATATAACAGTTCGGCACAGCAAAGATATGCCAGTCTCTATGAAAAGGGAGTTACTTACCAGATGAAAACTTAATCATGGTCCTTCAATATTTTCCCCAAGTATTGCCCATTCATGAATGCTCAGATACCAAAAATTATCATCATTTAAAATTAACTCAACCAGGAAGTGATTTGAGAAAGGAAAACAGTAACAAATAGCAAAAGAAGAGACCTCGGAGCTCCAGAAGAATGAATAGAGAGCTACAATATCCAAGTCACATAGACCATGAGGTAAGTAGCACATTGCAGTACCAATCCCATGAATCTCTACAGGCATCACCATGATCCATCCTGGAGAGTCATGATTTATTAATCATGCAGAGCTGAAGAGTATGGCTCTATTAAACAACACAGTGTAGAGAAATCCACTTTACAACACATCTGAATATTAGTCTATGACACAATGTCTTTAATTTCCCACTGACATGGTCCATTTCACAGTCATTTGGTTATCCATATAACAAGTAATACAAACATTGACTGAGCATCAGAGATTATATTGAGGGTTAGGTAAACCCATTTTCCCAAACCAAGAGGGCAACTTCCTTCCAAGGTCTTACTTTGAATGGCAAGACATAAATAAGGAAAGGAATGCACAGCCTCAACAAAAGCTGAGTCCAAGTAACATAGTCCCCAACCTCTGAGATGAATGCTTCCTTCAGAGTAAACAGAACTAGTGATTTGCAAAACACTGTCACTCCTAACTCATTGCATATGACAAAATTGGCAACAAGGTATGTCTGAGGGCTCCTGCTCTGCCTCCACTCTCCTGGCTCAGAAAGTCTTCTGTCAAGTGCCCAATAAAGAGTTAATTCCTGAACTTTGCTATTGGTAGTACTTAGGAAGCACCTTCGGTATATTGTCCTCTGTTTCCATATTCTTCTTACACAGATGGTGTAGAGGCAAGGGAACCCTGTGACTGTCCATAAACAAATCAGTTCTAGAGTACAGAGTCCATGGACAGTGGTTGTGGAGACAGAACCTAAGATCCCCAGTGTCTGGGAATCAAAGACAGCTTTCCTGAATAACTGGCCCAGAGGAATTCAAAGCATAGTTACCAAGTAGAGATCTATCTTCAGACTTAAAATCCACCGAAAAGAACAAGCACAAATGAAATAAACTAGGCCAACTGTAGCAGGAATCTTAGAAGGTCTTATTAATAAAATCAAACCTGAGGCCAGGTATTGGGGTGAACACTGGAAGATCAGAGAGCCAGAACCAGCCACAGCTACCTCACCTTGCCGGATCCTCAGCTGGTCTTGTTTCCTCAGACTGGAGGCCTCTGAGTCCTCATCCAGAATGGGTCTCAGCTGAACTGCTGATCAAAAGCCTGAATGCTTAACCAGCCAAATGCTTAACCAGGCCAAATGCTTCTAGTTTCTGGTCCTCACGCCTTATATATCTTTCTGCTTCCTGCCTCACTCCCTGGGATTAAAGGCTCGCTTTCTGGGATTAAAGGCGTGAGTCATCATGCTTGGCTGTATCCTTGAACACATGGATTTCTGCCTCTGGAATGCTAGGATTAAAGGTGTGTGCTACCACTGCCTATCCTCTATGTTTAATATTGTGGCTGTTCTGTCTCTGACCCCAGATAAGTTTATTAGGGTGCACAATATTTTGGGGAACACAATACCACCTCAGCCAACTGTACTATAAATTTGATGAAAAAAAATGGTCAATATGGATAATATGAGGAAAAATAATATAAATAAGCCAAACCCTTTTACTTGATTATAATTCACCCAGGAAACATGGCATGAAGGTAAACATATAGCTCATTAAAGAAATACCATTAAGATGTTCATGACAGCTCAACAGTATGTATTCTATATCACTAGTAATAAGTTAAATGACAATATAATTTTCCTGGACTATGGATATAGCTCAGTTGGTAAGTTGTTTGCTTTGTAAGCTTGACGACCTGGGTTCTATCACCAGAACACACCTTAAAAAAAAAAGCCAGGGATGGAGTGCATGCCTGTAATCTCAGTGTTAGGTATGTGATGATAGGTGTGTTCCCTAAACTCCGATGCCAGCCACCAAGCCTACTTGGCAAGTTCCAAGCCTGTAAGAAATTCTGCCTTCAAAGATTATAAATGGCTCCTGAAGAATGATACCTAAGGTTGTCCACTGCCGTTCATTCCCACAATGCCCATGCCCTGCCCCCAACACACACACACACACACACACACACACACACACACACACACACACACACACTTTTCTACTTAAAAACCAACACTGACATACAGTCTTTATTGTGTGGTTTCTTTGGTTTTCACTGAGACTGTACCATGGGGCAGTTTACCCTTCTACTTCTTCCCTCCTCGTTGCCTCTGGAATTTCTGTAGCAGCCTGATGACTCATGGTCTACTATTACTTCTATTCCTGCCTCTACACTGGATTCCGCCTCACAGATCAGATGTTGTCACTTTGCAAATAGAAATTATTCAGTGTGTTCACTTTTTCTCCAAATGAAGGACTCCCTACTGTGGTTTGGATTCTATCTGCTCCCCATGTCAGATCTCCCAGTCACATCTCACCTCACCTCAACTCACCTAATCTCTAGTCGACTAAGATTTCAACCTCTTCTGGAAATTTAAGTCAAGTCCCTTCCACTGCTGATTCCTGACCTAGAGACCAATTTCTGAGGCACCCTTAGACCCATTTATTTGATATTCTCAACTCGGATCACACGCAATATTCTTTGAGATGTCTTTCCCAGTGATGCTTTCTAAATAACCAATTGCTATCACTCTACCATGCTATTACTTTCCCTTAAATGTATCTCCATTGGGTAGGCCTAAAAACAATAATGCCATTATCTAGCAAATCCTTTTGTCATTCTATGCCTAGGAATTTTCCAAAACAAAGTATTAGGGATTGTCTTAGGGTTGCTATTGCTGTGATGAAACACCAAGATCTAAAGCAACTCAAGAAGGAAAGTTTATTTCAGTTTGCAACTTTCAGGTCACACTCCATCACTGAATATAGTCAAGGTAGAAACTCAAGGCAGAAACTAAAGTAGAAGCTTTGTAGAAATGCAGCTTATTGGCTTGCTTCTATGGCTTGTTCTCTCTCTCTCTCTCTCTCTCCTCTTCACTTTCTTTTTCTTTTCTTCCACATTTTTTTGATACAGGGTCTCTCTACACAGCCCTGGTTATTGTGTAACTCACCGTGTAGACCTGGCTGGCCTTGAACTCTCAGAGATCCACCTGCCTCTGCCTCCTGAGTGCTGGGATTAAAGGCATGGATCATGATGCTCAGCTTTTAGCCTGCTTTCTTATACAACTCAGGATTACTTGTCCAGGGTCAGCACCACCCATAATGGACTTGGCTCTCCTACATCAATCAATCAATAAAATGCCCAATAATTTCCTATGGGTTGATCTGATGGAGGCACTTTCTCAACTGACAGTCCCTCTTCCAAAATGATTCCAGCTCATGTCAACTAGACATAAAACTAACCAACACAGGAATGAAGATGAAAATTTGATAATGGCAAGTTATTATTTTTTTTGTTAGAAAAATGGAGGAAAAAATAAGGAAGGGGAAAGGGAGGGAGATCATGCCTAAAATGAAAACTAATCATGACTCAGAAACTCAACTCAACATTATATATGAATTTAAAAAAACATGAAAGTTAAAATACAAAACTATATAGTTAGTGTTACAGATTTGTAAAATGAAAACCCAGTCACAAACACATATACGCTGAAAAGATCAGACGTGTAGAATATGCATATTTAAGCTCTTAGTGGTTATATTCTTTTTCTACTGGGAGTTGTGGAACATTTGAGGGAAAGCATTTGTAATGTGAAAAAACAAAAACAAAACACCTTGGCTTTAAAATGTCTCTTTTAGTTATCATGGAGCACAGCAATTTTCAACTGTCTATTTCTTCAATTGTAAGTTTCTCTGAAAACCCAAAATGAAAAATAGATGAAGAAAGATGCTGAGACCGACTCGTGAGTGAGGAATTCCCAGCGGCAGACTCGTAGCCCTTGAACTACTAGCATGAGGCCATGCCCTGGCCCACTGTCTTTGTGCCCCATGGGAGAGGATTCTCATCCTGCTCTGTGTGTGGCAATAAAGCCCCTAGAGATGTTCCACGCACAATCTGAGCCACCACAGACACTGGCCCTGCAACGTTTTCCATCACCTTAGCCATACACACACTTGTATACACATGCTCTAGGTGTTTGTACACTTTCTTTTACACTGGTTGATAATGGTGCCAAGAGAGAGCTCCATCTATCCAACTGTGTCTATAAACAATCAACACATTAGTGTATTCCTATAAGTAGACCTTTTATTAGTAACCTAATAGTTTATCCATTTAACTGATGGCACGATCTTTATGAGGAAATCAGTTTGCTATTTTCTGGGCTTATAAAGTTGACACATTGTACTTAGATTTATGGTTTTGTCACCTAGAGAAACTTTAAAACATTTTTGATGAGCAAAGTGCTTCTAATGTAGAAACACACACACACACACACACACACACACACACACACACACCCCTCACATGCACACATGCGTTCAAACTCTTTAGTTGCAATCTCCACTATCCTGGGGCTTAGGAGGCTATATAAATTTGTGCAGTGGTTCTGGATGCAAGACACAGATGCATTGCCTGGGTATTGAGAGACTATTCCATTTCCACAGAGATGAGCTCACTCACATTTTTCTTTAAAAAATATGGCACTTTCAGTCTCCTTTTGTTTTTCCACTTTTGCTAGAAACATTGACCTTTCTTTTAAAAAGGGTGTTAGTGGAATAAAAAATGAAAATGATTTCATTTTTGCTTAAAAATCTTTTTTGCTATTAATATATTATACAGAGCTCTTCAGACTTACAGGATTTTCAGCTTCCATGACAGGAATTATGGGTAAGTGGAATCTGAGGAGAAATGTAGACTAAGAGATCTGTGCAAACAACCCCTTGCTACTTAGGGTCGACTGTCATCACCATGAGAAAGCACAGAGGTAAGGATTTCTTACAGGAGCCATGTGACAAAGCATGCAATCTAGCTAGAGCTGGAGTACACCCTCATCACCATAAAACTACAGGGCAATGTCCAATCTGAGCTCTTTAGTCAGCATCACCACAGAGGAGCTCAGTGTCCTCTGATAACAGTTTTCTCCCTTGCATTGGCCTCCCTGGTCTCCATATGTGTGCTGATATACAGGTGCCTTGTTTACCGTGCTTCCTCATGTATGTGACCAGAGAACATCACAGAGCATAGGAACCTCTATACAGTACTGTGATTCTAGAAATTCCTTTATGAGAGGTTGGCAGAGTTGGAAGTTGCTACTTATGCTCTTAACAAAAGGATGTAAGTTTTCTGTCTAGCACTGGGGGATCAATACATTGACACCTGAGGCTCACAGACATTTACATCACTGATCGAGATGACTTCATTCTGGCAGGTCATATTTTCAACAAAGAGGCTTAACATTTCTAAAGGTTGTTGGCATCTGGCTCTTACCCTGAAGAGAAATAATTCTTCATCTGATTTCTACTTCCTTGCTTCAGATGGACAGCCTTGCTTAGGAATATGTGAAGAAACTAGTTACTAGGAGGTAATGAGCCTATGGGTCTGCAGGATGCCTGCATTCATTAGCATACTGTTGTGTACAGATGGTCTGCAATTTGTCGATTTTTCCAGTTTATAAACAAATCTGGAAACACAGACCACTGAAGACAATCAAATTTCTTTCCAGAGAGCTAGCTCCTGATTTGCCATTGCTATGTAGCAGGGGAATGGATGGGCTTTCCTCTCCAGTAGATGCCATGATACACAGTCAGATGTGGAGGGACATTCCTTTGGAAGAGGGGAGGAAGGATGCTTTGTGGGAGAGAACATCTTTTCTGAAACGAGAGTAACCTGCAATACTTGGATGCAATGCATTGTTAACTGTCACTCATCCCGCACTTTTACTAAATACAACTATGTATAGACATATGCAAAGCATAATGTTCACTGTCATCCAACAGCATATCAGCATTCTCGTGCACACAATGGGAGTGGTGTTCGTTTGGTTCCAAATCCAAAAGATATCCAGTCTTGAAGAAGGGAGAGCCACTGGCACAGGATGGCTGCTTCCATGCAGGGCCCCAAACCCCATGACCTTTAAACTCCAGGTGGTACCAACCTGAACATTTTCTTTCTTGTACCTTGCTCAGAAAATGCCAATGGAGACCACTCCTTGATACCATCTACCATGGGGACTTTCCCTCAATCCCAGGTCCTTTCTTGGAAATGGTTAGACTCAGGGTCACATGGAATTCCTCCTATATTTAATAGATGTAATCTAAGGAGCTTCAAAAATTCTTCCAGTCATCACTTGTGACTGTTTTCTTTCTGCCCTGCTCACTCCAAGTTCCTTAATAAACAATTTTAAAATCTTACATTAGTCCAAGAGAAAGGAATAATGTAGGTATCAATCGTGAGCACAGATATTAGATAGAAGTGGGACTTTAGTTATTCCTGAATATATTTGGGAAGTCACTAGTATTTTAAATGGCTACATATTCCTTCATAATATATTTAATTTATTTATTCTAGGTATGATCTATGTAAGAGTAATGCATGAGTCTTTCAACTATGCTTCAAAAATGGCTGAGGAAGGCACACCTGAATAGTACTGAAGAATAGAGACAAGGCTATGTCAGTATACATGGAGTAGAATCAGGAAACGACTAGAAAGGCAGAGCAGCTCACAACATTGCCCCTTCTTGCCCTACTAACCTCCCTATTTGTCTGTGAATTGACCATGTTACAAAAAACAAGTGAGACTGAATTTCCTTGAAACAACAGAGAGGGGGAAGGAGAAAGTATCTTCCTTCACAAGCAGCTAATCTGAGATGTGTACAGTGATGTGCGTAGAGACAGAGGGGCCAGCAGAAGTAAAGGCAGGGGTTATAGGAATGAAGAGGAATATACAGCACTTTTCCCCATAGGACATTGGTCTAGTCAAGTCAATAAACACACTTTAACTCACACTATGAATTTTGGTCTCACAGATATCCCTAGCCTGATGCCAATAAGATCTAGTCTTACTTGGGCAATGGCCAAGCAATGCCCTTTTA
The DNA here is from genome assembly GCA_902168325.1 of Peromyscus nudipes. Classification (NCBI taxonomy): domain Eukaryota; kingdom Metazoa; phylum Chordata; class Mammalia; order Rodentia; family Cricetidae; genus Peromyscus; species Peromyscus nudipes. The sequence goes on from CABHPH010161022.1 coordinate 14,227, forward strand.
CAATTCATTGTGTGTGTGTGTGTGTGTGTGTGTGTGTGTGTGTGTTTGTGTGTGTGTGTGTGTGTGTGTGGTGGGAATCTAGTCACGAACCTTGTATGTAATGGGCAAGTGCTCTACCATGGAGTTACATTCTTACACGGGGTTTCTGTCTTAGAGTTTCCATTGCTGTGGAGAGACACCATGAAGACAATTCTTATAAAGGAAAACATATCATTGAGGTGGCTGGCTTATAGTTTCAAAGGTTTAGTCCATTATCATCATGGTGGGGAGCATGGCGGCTGGGAGTATGGCAGTGTGCAGGCAGACATGGTACTGGAGAATTCTACATCTTGATCCAAAGGCAACAGGAAGTGGATTGTCTCACTGGGCTTGGTTTGAGCATATATGAGACCTCGAAGCCCACCTCCCAAGTGACACACTTCCTCCAACAAGACCACACCTACTTAAACATGGCCACACCTCCTAATAGTGCCACTCCCTTTGCGGGGTGGGGGCATTTTCTTTCAAACTACCACAGTCTCATTATGTAGCCCAAACAGGCTTTGAACTCTCAAACCTCTTTCCTGTCTTCTAGGTGCTAGAATTAAAGGTATGTGCCATGTGATTATTATTTCCCTAAATAGTTATGTGGCCAAAATTCCTTTTAAATATTTATGTTTATGTCCACAGACAAGTGCTACCATCAGTCTGGGGCAAAGAAGGGTTAATGAAGATCCTTATCTGATCAAAGTACTCACAATAAGCAACTGTTGAGCTCTCAGCCCCAAACAGGACATCTGTCTCACCCTGCAACCAGAGTTCTGGGAGCATTCCGTAAGAGAGAGAGGGCAAACATATATAAGAACCAGAGGATAGGGAGGAGTGCTATGAAATACTGCCTACCCAGATATAACCCAGATATTTTTCTTGACCCTTACAACTGGAAAGTAAACAATACAAATCTTTCTACTTTGTATACTTGGTCATGGCAATCACAAACAGACAGCAACAAATGGACGGATACAAGCCTGAGCCCTTCAACACTCCATCATGGATAGAGGAGGTACTCATGAGACTCCACGCTCTTCTGAGGAGCTATTGACTCTTTTTTTTTTTTTTGAGCTATTGACTCTTAATGGTTGATATGGAAGGGGAAAGCATTTGCTCAGTCATGTGGCCACTAAGAACTAGTTGGAAAGAAAGGGTTCTGAGATAGGAAGGAGATAACAGAGTCTAATGGGAGTAATTATAATCATAATAGATACATGTGTATATGAAAATGTCAAAATTAAAAAAAAAGAGAAAGGTCAGAAAATAATGGAAAAAATAAAAGGAACAGTCAAATGTACATGTTCCACCCATGCTATACCAACATTGTCAGGCTGCTTAGAAAGTGACCTGAATTGTGATATGAGGACATTATTGAAATCTAGTATGTGTCAAGTACCTGCCCTCTCCAAGTTATCTGGAGTTTTATTTTGCTTCTTGGCAATGAGTAAAATGAATGGAACAAAAAGCCTCTGAAATTTTGCTACAATGATCCAGTTCAGAATCTTAATACTTTTACATAGACCAACTGTAGCCAAGCCAATGGGTGGCCTATGAGAACACATTCTGTTCTTTCCCTGTACCAGATAGGAACATGGTTCTGAAGAGGAGGGAGCTATCTTGTGGCCATTTAAAAAAGGGAGAAGACATCACAGGTTTTTAGTGTCTTTGTTTTCAAAATCTAATGCATTATCTTTCTTGATCCTTACAACTGGAAAGTAAACAATACAAATCTTTCTACTTAGTATTCTTTATGGTTTGTCAAAGGCTACATGCATGGAATTATGAGTCCTCAAACACTGTGTGGACTGTCAGGCGTTTGCCGTTTCCTTAGGCTTCTTAGTGGTCACGTGAAGCACTGCTTTCTAATATTTCCTGCAATCTGATATAGTATTGTCACACACATCTTAGCTGGGACTCGGCAATCTCCCTAGGGACAAGCTTGTGCTCACGATGGAACACCACCACCCTCTAAGGTTGGTTGAGACCATCACTTGCTCTGTCACTTGTGAGTTCGGTATTAGCTGTCCTTCAAGTTATTTCCCATAGTGGCCCTGGTTCCTTCTGTGTGTGCTTTTCCTTACAGGCTGCACAGACTGATTTTGAAAGCCACCTACAATGCAGTTTCTTCCATTTAACTCCACTTACCTGATTATGCATCACAAAAGGAAGTAGGAATGCCAATACACGGTCAACCCACAGAAGCAGCCCCAGCCAAGTGACAGAGACTTAAGGAGCTCAGCCAGAGCACACGAATGGATCTTCAGGAAGATGACGATGGACAGGAGCCACAGAAGCCCCAGCCAATTGTGAAATACCGGGTTCTCGTGGGCTGTGACTCCTGTCAAACGCATTGTTCTTTCCGCTTCCTGGCTTCAGGTACAACAGTGGGCATGGCTTTGTGCTATTTAAACTAATTATTTTATAAGCAAATGGTCTGTGGAAAAGGGCCCATCCTCATATCCTGCTTACTCAGATGGTTAATTGTCACGAGTGAGGAATGAAACTTGTAAAGTGCTCACGAGAATGATGGTCAGAGAACATCATGCAGATGCACTATGAAGAGAAGATCAGAGAAGACATGCCATCAAAGGTTGATTTAAATGATGCCTAGGCCACCATTGCTTTACTTCTGTATTATCCAGTGTGGTGGATCTTGTCTTCACTAATTCTACCTGTGCTCAGTGTCATCTGTATAGATACATTTTGTATCTCTGCCAAATTCTAGCTCCCCAGCGCTCTAATCAATGTTCTGGTTTGAATGTGAGACATCCTCCACAGACTCATGTGTTTGAATACTCAGTCCCAGGCTGAGACTGTGGGATCATTTAAATATTGTACTTTGCTGGTGGACACAGTGAGGTAGGAGCCAGCCTTTGAGGGTTACAATCTGGCCTTCCAGTTAAGCCTTCTGCTTCAGCATCTGCCAAGGTATGAACAAACCACCCTGCAAGCTCTTATTGCCTCAGGCCAAAGCACTCCCACAGCTATTGCTTTCCAGATATAAAGGACAAAACTTGCAGCTAGTCTTCTCTTAGGTGTTTTGTAACAGTGGCAAAAAAAACAAAAAGTCACCATTTTCCAGTATGGTGTACCATTAATTGGAAAGTATTACTTGGGGGTGGAGAGAACTAACATGGATACACAGCTGCCACTCAGAGGGAGGAAGAGCTATGTCTATACTCATACCTCCACTCATCATCTCAGGTTTGTCAAAGGGCTTTCAGGTGAGAGGATATTAACTAAGAGGTCCCCTTTCCTGTTCCTCTTTATTATACAGTGCATCCCCAAGGGCTCAGAAAATACCCATTGTATTACAGATTAAAGCAGGGAGATTCTATGCTCATAACACAAGCTGACACAAAGTTACATACAACTAGATAATGATACACAAGCAGACAGCACCCCATACACACAAAGGCACACCAAAACCTTCTTCCATTCGCCACATTGCAAGGCTAATCTGGGAATGATCTTCATGGGAAATGCAGGGACAGGTACTGATTAGCTCAGCTCCATATAGTGTGTGGCAAAGGATAAATTAGCATAGTTTTGAGTTTTTTCCAATGACAGAAGGCAATGATCAGAGGCCAGCTCACTGCATTAACCACAATGAAACCAGCAAAGAGTACCCCTGTGCAGACATGTGACTCAGAGTTAATGACACTTAAAGAGGAAAAGACTCAACGCTCATTCATTTTCTGTTCTTTTGATGATTATACATTCCAGACAAGTTTGCTTTGAGCCAATATATGCAGTTACCACTAAAGAAGAAAATACACACAGTCAGAAAAAAGATCATGACTACTATAATAACACAGCTTCAAAGCAACCAGATTCAGACTCTCAAGTGTTGCATGAATAGCTTATGCACACCTGTAGTGGTTCAGAGAGAGCTATTAAGGTTTAGACAGGAGTCCATGTCACCTCTGGTGTTCTCTCCAGAGATAGATTACAAACAGTTCTACAAGCCTGTGCCTCATCCTGTTGTTACAGGCTCTGAACAGAAATTCTCTGTGAAGCCCTGTCCTACTGTATTGGAGTGGTAGAACTTGGTGGCTCCCAGGACTTACTTCATGAACATTCTTTGGACAGACAAACCCACAGACCTGCCAATCACTCATGATCAGACAAGGACAAGGTAGACTAAGATGTGCTTTGTGCATCAGGCAACAGATTATGTATTCAAATTGTATAGCAAAAAACCCATGCAATTTCATTTAATTATCTAATATGCCCAACAACTAAAGAGAAAAAAACTGGAGAGAAATGCCCAAGATCACAGATTAATGAGAAAAAGTAGTTCTTTTCAAACTAACATGATTATATTATTATTGAAAGGAATGGTAGACTCAATGGAACTTCAAGGGTGGATAAAATCAAAGAGGAAGGGGAAAAGGAAAGAGAGGCTACTATTTTTACTTATTTTTGCTGTGCTACTATGTGTTAGAATATTCTAAAAGAGGGGGACAGAGGGATCCCAGCAGAGAGATCACCAACAGGGTAACAGTAATCCAGGGGAGAAATTACAGTGACGAGCTAAGGATTTGTATACAGTAGAAAACCTAGATCCAAATTTAGCTGCTCAGATAGATTTAATAGAAACATGGCTCACTTGCTTTGGGATTTCAGAAGCAGAGAATCAAAAGTTGAGCTGCACTAATAAAAACTGGCTAAATTATCAGGCTTATCTCAGGTCAGGTATGTTATAATGACAAGAAACGCAACTAAGATAGTTTGCATTAGGATATTCCATGTATTAAAAGACCCTGCAGGTTTAACAGGAACTAAACACACTTGGAAAATCTGTAGAACCCCACTCTTTCTAGGAGAATAATCATTACCATCAAGATGTATATTACAATGTTAATCACAACTTTATTATAATGCTGAGCTAGGGGGAAACAACCTATCTTTTGCCAATCATTTAGTTCACTTATGTCATGCTCTATCAATGGAATGGAATGTTGCCTTCAAAAAGAACAATGCCCATCTTAATTACATGGAACATCTTAATGAGACAATACTGAGTGGAAAAGCAGAACAGAAAGTTTGTTTTTATTGTCTCTGCATTCAAGCAAATATCAGGAAAGCAGTTAATCAAATGTTGTCTTGGACTTTTTATGGATGTATGTTTTCTCTTACAGGGTCATAGATCAGAGTTATTTTCTGCATGAGGTTTTCATAAAAATATCTCTGGCTTTCTGAACTACAAGAATGCCTACATTCTTGTAGGTCTATTTGTGCAAGTTGGTGCACACTGTCACCAGAAGTGAATTTTTAGTTCCAGGTCAGGGCACTTAGTTTTGTGTGTTGTATTCTTCCAGACTTCATCCTTTAGCCATAACATCTTACATACAAGGTTTCTAAGACTGACTTAGAACTACACCAGCAGCATCACTGAAACAGGATGTTTGGCTGGCACCAAAGGACCATGAAGCATAGGAAATACATATCTGTTGCTTTAAGGCGGTAAGACTTCTAGGCTATTTGCTCCTTTGTCATAATCTAGCCTGTCCTATTTTCTACAACCTATGTGATATTTATAAGCAGATAAAAGACCACTTTCATTATACACACAAATCCATGATCCCAAGTCTGGAAAAACATTTCTATTATTTCTAGCCTTTAAAAATAGTAAACAAATTATCTTATATTGCTTATATGTTTGTTCCTTAAACTAATACATACACTAGAAAACAATCCATTGGTAGATGACGAGCAGGCTAAGTGGCTGTCCCAAGCTGCATTTTATATTCATGGCTATCCTTGCATGGCTGTTTCAGACAACTCCCTGATTTTTGCAAAATCAATCAGGCACAATGAGCCTGTATCAGAACAATGGGCTCTGCATCCGCGGAGGGGAGCGCAATGAGCCCACATTGCGTTGACAGGCCATCCACCCTTCAGTTGACCATGCAATTTCATTAATAGGACTGAGCTTTTCATTTCTGGTTTTATTGTTTAAATAACATAGGTTGTTCCATGGGTTACAAACATTCCAGGAGGGATCTGGAAACAGATGACTTTGCATACGCAACCTCTTTTCACTGGGGAGGGTGTTTCCATTTCTCACTTTAATCAGTCTGGTCAATTAAACTGGATGTTTTCCTATTTGTTTTCATCCAGTTTACCCCCTCCTCTTTGCATGTTGCTTTTTATGAACTATCTCAGAGCTGCTATTCAGGCTACACAACCCTACTGGGAATGTTTAAAAAATAAACTAAATTGCCTTCCTGATTTTCTTTCTTTAAAAAAAAAAAGAGTTCTTGAAAATTAGATTTCTCAACAGCCTCCACTCCACAACCCCTCCTTCCTTTTTAATTTAGATTTTGGGGAAAATTCATAGTGAGCAGGAGCTCTCCGTTTGACAGTAAAGCACATATATTAGGATTATAGAAGCTGTCCTTGAAAGTAGCGCTTGTTTGCATATTTTGGGTGAGAGTCAACAATCTTATAGGTCAAGCTATAAAATAACTTCACCGTTCTTGAGTTAACATGAGGCCATTTTGCCCTTTGACTATATCTGATTTCCCATTGTGGTCAATAAGTGGAGTGCAGAAGCGTCAGAAATATCGCATCAGGACTGTCAGCACCCTGGACTCAGCAATCAATCCTCTCTAGATGGGAGATAACATCGGAGCTGGTTTCATAGAAAGAAGGTCAGCATGCTGGCTGGTGCTCACTATGCATTTGCTTATGACCTATTCCTTTCCACTTAAAAGTCACACTCTTCTTAAAGAAACAAAAATTACCAGGAAACATTCTACTCTGTATTTTTAAGCCTTTCACCTGAATTTTCTGGCATAAATAAGACATATCCAATAAATGTCCACTCAAGGCTTCTTTTAATCATTTAGCTAAGTGACCAGTACTTGGGATAATAAGAAGGGCTTTGCACTGTAGAATAATTATGATTTAAGTTGTTTCCCCTTTTCAATGAAATCCATTCTCTTTCCACCTTTCCCCTCTCCCCTTTACCTTTACACAGATCTGCTAGAGCATTCACATCTCTCCTTCACCAGCATCACCCTCAGCACCAGAGTGTGCCACACTTGCAGACCAGAACAACAAGGAGAAGGGATACCTTCTTTGTTTCCCAGCGGAGTTTTAGCTTGCCAGTTATACTCACTTTACCTCGAGGACAAAAGGCTCAGACAATCAAACGGACCATGCAGCCATTACAATCAATGTGCCAATCGGTCTAGTACCCTGCCACTGCAGAAATGTGAACTGATTGGATCTGTTTTCAGAGTTCTACTAATGGAAAGAAGGTCAGAAAGGATGCTTGGCCAGGAAGTGCTAAAAGATCAGATAATGATTTTTCTACCTGGCATTGAGCTGTCTAGGGTGGAAAAGGTGTCAGTTGCTCTTTGGCTTGAATGATGCATGTGGTATTGAGCAGAAGCCCCTACTTGTATCTACTCTTAGTGGATTTGCACATGCTGCTGGTCCTAAGCAGTTCCCCTAATGATTCCCTTAGGAATGCATTGGGGGAAAAAAAAAGCCTTGCCTCTTCAGCAAGCTTGCATCTACAGATTGAACATTTATGGTTTCTTTTCCATTTTAGCGCTGTTATTTTTATCCTGGTCTTGTTTGGGCTGAAGCATTAGTGGAAGTGTGATGAATGTACTTAGCGAGGCCTAGCATTACCTGCTCAGAGTTCTGCATCTTGCTCCCTTCCTTATGATGAGGAGCTGCAATGCATCATGTTTTCCCTTTTTCCTCTAAGTGTCTATTTTGCTTGAAACCAAGACTCACCCCTTCAAGCTATTTTTACGCAAATCATAGGCCGCGGGTGCTCATGCACTTTCTGATCCCTGTGCCTGCAATCCTGACCAATCCTGGCAGCAGAACCATATCACCAGAGGGCAACAGCTGCTTTAGGAACTGCTTTAAAGTCAGGAAGACACAGTGCTTGCCTGCACCACTCCAGACTGGCCTGGAAAGATGGACTACAGATGGGCTGCCAGACCCACATCTTAGAAAGGACCAGCTTTCACTGAAATAACTAGAAAATGACCATGTATGATTTTTGTAAACTTCATGTCCTATGCCCCTCTGCTATGAAGAAACACAAGAGGTGTAAGGAAGCATACTTCCTATATATTTCATACAGAGGAAATGCTGAATTTGACATGCACCCAGGAGGTCAATCAGCCCCAGAAACAAAATCCACCATCTGAGTCTATGAGAAGATAATATTGGCATAATGATACTCGACCCTTAGCCAGAAATCCTGGAGTGGCTGCAGGGAAGCTCCAGTGGGTAAGAGGAGGTGGAATGTATTCTTTAGGCTAGGAGAGATGCAGTTTTCTTTAATGGAGCCCAGACAAGAAACCTGCAGAGTGAGAAATTAGAAATCAACCTAGTAGACACACTTTTAGTTATTTGTTTATTAAATGATACTTGCTTCATCTGTGACTGACGGTTGCAGGGAGGTGGAAAATGCTGCAAGATCCAGACACACATCTGGTCTCCTGGCTGACAGGGGCTGACATCCTTACCACTCGTGGCAGTTAGATGCCTTCAGGATGTCCCAGGAATCTGACTCTAAGGTAAACCCAGATGAGAGAGGAAGGAACCTGAGCAGCACACGGCACTGTCTGGCAGGAAGGAAAGCTAGCCATATTACAATGGTGGGTTTCATTTTCATTTCCTTGGCTTTCTGCACACTCGACAAACACAGAAATCCCTCTCGAGAAAACTAATCCCTAACCACATCAAGAACACGTGAAGTACTACAACTGACTCACCCAACCCAGGAGTGGGTTTAGAAGCAGCCCACGGGTCCTCTGTTTTCTCCACAAGAGGTTTCTTTAGTTCGGTCACTGGAAATGGGCAATGGACACTCTGCACTAGTATTTACCTGAAAGCTCCTCAACATTAGGAAGTCTGGAACACTTTTCTGGGTGAAGCCACACAGGGTGGACAGCATTGCCTTGCAGTTAAGTAGAAATGGATGGCAGAATTTACAGGCCAGTACTCCCTGATGCTCATATTTTGAAATAGGGCCTTATGTAGCTGAGGCTGACCTTGAACTCACTGTCTTCCTATCTCTGCAACATGAGTACCAGGATTATAGACATGGGCCACCATGGTCGGCTTTAAAAGTCAATGTTTAATGTTCTTATTCACCTTGGACTCTCAAATTATGATCAAAAGTCCTAAGTAACCACCTCAGGCCTGGAGGATGGCAGCTTGCGCTAAGCTCAGTTCATTGAAGAAGAAAAATAAGAAGCCAAGCAAAGTTGGGCATTAAGGAGTTGGTTGTTATTAGCTACAGTTTGCTGTAAACAGATAGCCCCAGGGGAGGGAATCCATCTATTCCCATACCTCCCCCTGGCTGACTAGTCCCCTGGTATTACTCTATCTAGATGGATCACAGTATGTGTACAGCTTTGCTCCCCTCTGGCTCCCTTCTTTTCCACTTCCCCTGTTTTACAATGTAAACTAACTCCCAGCAGAACCAGAATGATGAAGGGGGATCTTTGATTCTGCATACATTACAGGGATCAGCAGCTAAATGCTGGGTGATAAACACCATCAGGGCATAGACTGCACCAGGAGGAAATGATCTTTAATGGAGTTGCTCTTAGAAGAATCTGCATGTGGCAACTCTAAATACTGTGGTCCCTGTTACGGATCACATGGCACTAATGTATGAATATTAAAGAAGAAAACAGCAGAGAAGTGAATGCAAGCCAGCAGAAGGAGCTACCAAAAGAAAACTGTATCTCCAGCTTTCCTGCCTTTCACAGGGCCAGCTCTAGGCAAATCATAACAGACAGAATCGTTCCTCCTAAATCCATCCTTCCTCCCTTGCTGCATTATTCCCATGCTCCTTGATCACCCCCTTTCTATCATGTCGGCCAACAAGGATCAGAGCTCAAAATCATTATTTGGAGGACATAAATCTGATATCGCCCCTGGATATTTGTATTTTAATTGGGTGGGCGGGGAGATTGAATCTAAAGCATCCCTCTCCAATAGTGGAACTGAAGGCAAAATGGGGCAAATGAAGGTTAGGTAAAGTTTGGGAATTTATTCATATCTTGTAAGTAGATTTCTTGATGCCTACTAGTTCTTTTCCTCTGGGTTAATGGCTAACCATTAAAGGAATCTGTTGATTCCTTTCTTTTCTAAGAATGGGTGGTAGTGGTGGAGGAGGGTCAGAGGGAGTTCCTTACAGGTTGAGTGCACAAGGCTTTCAGCATTGACACAGTGTACTCTCAGCTATGTGAAGTCTACCATTTAGAAGTCATTCAATATATACCTGCCATGGAGAGAAAACCCGGCCACACTCCTATCACGCTCAAGATGGGGCACATGATCCTGCCTCTGTGGCCATGAGGGGATTTACGTACATGTGCTGGCAGCAGGATCTTGAAGATTCAAGTTAAAGAAAGCATAGAAAGGCTGAGTTGCTGCAAGGCAGTCAGCAGCCAGCGTCGATGGTAACAGAGATGGATCTGAAGCTCCAGCACACCCGTATAGCATCACCTGCTCTCCTAGTTCTATCTTGTTCAAGTTTGTCATGATCAGACTGTTGTGTCATCAGAATAGCAACAGACATAAATCTTCATTTCAGAGAACTGATCACATACCTAAGCACAGAGGAGGTCACTCTACCTACTGTGCCGTCTAAACAAATCCATTGAGGGATCTTGAGTCGTTTAATCATAGTGCTGTCATTTGGTTTGGGTAAGCATATTTTCCCTTCATTAGATTTAATATATAATCTCATTATAGAAATGTGACACTCTGCACTAACTCTCAACTCATAAATCAGCTTCTACTTCGGGTTCCTGAGGCCCAAGAATGAAAAAAAAAATAGTGACAAAGTGTAGTAAAAATGCATAGCACAACATTATGTCAGCCATTCAAAAGTGCTACCATGCCATTCATGTCTCATCTGCATTGTTAATTTTTCCCAGTACTGTTTCCATAGTGCTATTGTGCTAACTTCTATTGTCATATGCAGGCAGACATTTGAAATGCGTGTAAGTCATGAATCATTACCAAGGATCACGTCCTAACTTTTACCCATCTAGTCATATGGCCTGTTCCTTCTCTCCTTCCCCTGCCCCTTTCTTCTCTTCCTTCTTTCCTTCCTTACACCAAGCTAACATCATGCAACATCAGGATATTCATAGACTACTAATGTAGCTATATCTATTTAGGGAGCACTTAGAATATGGCTTTGTACTTTTCTGGCTTTAGATAGGATAAGAAAGAATAGTAGATACATCCCTTGGGTTTAAAGATAGTACAATGCTTTGGGGGAGAGAAGACTTTTATTAATACAAATAAAAGAGTTTCTCTATACACACTCTAGGAAATATACAGTTAAAGACACCACTCAGGAAATATCTATTTGCTCATATACTATGTGCAAGTGTTATAGCTCCAGAGGGAAAGGTACCCTGACTATCAGAAGTCAGGGTATACCTGCAAGTGTTACAGCTCTGGAGGGAAAGGAGCTTTTACTGTCAGAAGTCAGGCAATACCTACAGCTGTAAAGGGAAGGTATCCTTGATACTTACAGCTATGAGGAAAAAGGTATCCTGAGTTGTCAGGAAGTCAGGCTACACCTACAGCTGTGAAGGGAAGTTATCTTGGATACCTACAACTGTGAGAAGAAAGGTATCTTGACTTGTCAGGAAGTCAGGCTATACCTGAAGCTGTGAAGGGAAGGTATCCTGGATAACTACAGCTCTGGAGGGAAAGGTATCCTGACTTGTTGGGAATGATCCTTCTGTACACTGTGTGAATATATGTCACTATTATTGGTTTAATAAACAAACTGGCTTGCCAGTAGCTGAACAGGATAAAGTTAGGTGGGAAAGCCAAACTGAGAATGAAGGGATGAGGAAGGGTGGAGTCAAGAGTCTCAAGTTAGGTGCCAAGCAAGCAGGACAGGTAGAAAATGAGGTAACAAGCCATGAGCCATGTGACAAAGCATAAATAGAAATATGGGTTAATTTAAATGTAAAAGTTAGCTAGTAACAAGCCTGAGCCATTGGCCAAGCATTTATTTATAAATAATATTAAGTCTCTGTGTAGTAATTTGGAAGCAGCTGCCAGGCCAGCAAGCAGATGGTCAGGACAGGAAAACTTCCAACTACATGCAGCTGCAAAGGGAAGGTATCCTGGATACCTACAGCTGTGAGGAGAAAGGTATCCTGACTTGTGGGGAAGTCAGGTTTTACCTGAAGCTGGGTTCCAGTGGGGGATGGTCTCCCTGTAGGATGTGGCAATCCTGCTCCTTTCTGAGAGAGAGCCAGAGATGCTACAACTGAGCTCTGTTTCACTCCCCTAAGGGAGTTTCCCAGAAGAGAGGTCCTTTTCTTCTCAGCTTCCTCCCACGTTGTTCCTTCGTGTGCTTCCTTCTGCTAAGGGGGAAACCCCTGCAGAAATGTAGCAATCTGCTCCTGCTCAGGAGAAAAGTTGTTACTTTTGCTCTGCTCCCCTAAGGGAGTTTCCCAGTAGAGATGTCCTTCTCTACTCCACTCTGTAAAGAGTCTCCCAGCAGAGATTCTGCTTCACTGCAGCGGCAAAAGAAGGTCTTCACCCAAAACTCTTTCAAGAGATTTATTCTGGAAGGAGAAAGCCAGGAGAGTGGCTGCCTCTGCCAGGGTAGAGAAAGGCAGCTGCCAACTGAAAAGGCTCAGGGCTTCTATAGGGCTTCTTAGTGGGGGACCTTTTCCAGGGAGATTTCAGGGTAGGAATTGTTTGGATTTCAATCCAGCTTAGAAAAGCTCAGATTGGCTAGATTTTTGTGCTCAGGGAAAGGTTGGTTCTGTGCTCAGTTGGTCAGCAGCAGATTTGGCTCTGGTTTCAGGGCCAAAGTGTGTTTCTTTCACTGACTATTTTTAGCCTTTTGGTTCTAGTTTCAAGGCCAGGTTGTGCTTCTTTCACTGGCTCTGATTCTAGGGACAAAGTGTGTTTCTTTGACTCTGGGTTCAGGGTCAGGGTGTGCTTCGTTGGTTCTGGTTTTAGGGCCAGGGTGGGTTCCTTTCACTGGCTCTGGTTTCAGGGTCTGGGTGGGTTTCTTTGGCTGGCCCCTTTACCCTACACTATGCATCTACTTAAGTATTTAAAACACATTCAAAGTTAGTATCTCAATATAGAAGCTGTTTGTCCATTCCACAACATTTGACATAATATTAATATATTGAAGCCTATAATAAATGTTCCAACCAGAATACGTGAAATGAACCCAAGGTAGTGTGAAGCTTGTGAAGGATTAGAAAGCTATGAGACACACATTTATTAGTACATGTGTAATTCTGTGATGTTTTCCTACATAAAATAAATATGGTCATGTCTTATAGAAAACTTTCTCTAAAACCTTTCATTCTTCTGTGTGTCTTTTAAAGCATTACATTAATTTTTTATTTTATTTCTATGGTTCTGATTTGGTGTTCAATATATAATACAATTCTCTGAAGATTAAGAATTCACTGGTTCAGATCTCAAACTTGTAGACGCTCTTCTAATATTAAAATCCTACAAAAACCATCAGACTACCAGTTCAGACAAAGTGTTGGTGATTTGTAGGGGTTCTAATTTACAACAATAACCTGGCCCCTCAGACTTCTTAGCCTGGGTTTTACCTCCACACCTGTGCTGATAGAGAGTCCTGTAAATGCACTCATGAATCTCATTTGGTTCATGGCACCAAAAGAAGCAAACCAAGACTAGCACCAAACAATTCCCAGGAATTTCATACTATGACCAGGTCTTTGTAATTGAAAAGAAAATGATTGCACTACAGAAAAAGTAAATTATTATGATAAAGTGATGAATATGGTTCCACACATCTGAAAATTAATACTTTTTTCTTTTTTTTGGTTTTTCGAGACAGGGTTTCTCTGTGTAGCTTTGCACCTTTCCTGGAACTCACTTGGTAGCCCAGGCTGGCCTCGAACTCACAGAGATCCGCCTGCCTCTGCCTCCCGAGTGCTGGGATTAAAGGCGTGC
>CABHPH010161023.1:0-38689 GCA_902168325.1 Peromyscus nudipes
GAAAGTCCCAGGAGAAAGTCACACACTGAGTGGACAAACACTAGGATTTATGCATCACTATGGATAGGCGAGTAATTTATGTTCCACTCTCCCAATCTGACAAATTCAAGAGCATAAGAGATACCAAATCCCCACACACTGGGGAGCCTCTATCAGCTCCCCCAAATTAAGAGGTGGGGAAATAGCTCAGCGATTGAGAGCACTTGCTGCTCTTACAGAGGCCCTGAGTTTGATTCCTAGTGCCCATGCGAGGAGACTCACAATCACCTGTAACTCCAGACACAGCAGTTTGGACTTCTGGTCTATCAGCACACCTCTCACACACGTGCCCCCCACCATATAATTTCAAAGATAAACCTTGAGATGAGACTCAAAGAGCGCCACATTGTTGGTAAGAGTGTGAGGAAATGCGACACGATTTCGATGGTGGGATTATTAAATGGCCCTTCCTAGTGTGGAAACTGTCTCTGATCACCTGCATACAAAGCAGAGTTGGTGTATGACTTGGAAGTCCTGGTTGTTTATGAAAAATACCTGAAAATAGGATTTAAAAAAATTGATCACACATATAAAACCACATTTTAAACAGAGTTAGTCTCAATGGTCCAAGGTGGAAATGACCCCAAATTTTCTCAAGGGTAAATGGTTTAAAAAACTATGGCAGAGATAAGGAATGGAATATCACTCAGTGATGACACATAGGAACCTTGAGGGGCCCCAGCTTTGCTGAGCCAGTAAGGCAGAGGAAATGGAAGAAAGGCTGTGTGATGCTTCTCATAGAAAGTGCTGGGAAAGCTCTAGGCTATCAATACAAAGATGGGATGGAGGTTTCCAGGGATGGGGTGGGAGGGTGTGAGCATTTAATGTAGCAGGAACTCTAATCGGTCTTATTAATAAAAACCCGGAGTCAGAAATCCAGGTAAATGCTGAAAGATCAGAGAAGCAAAGCAGCCAGCCACTGGAGATCTTAACCTCTACCAAATCCTCAGCCTGAAGTGGGGCTGGAGAGATGGCTCAGCAGTTAAGAGCACTGGTTGTTCTTTCAGGGGTCCTGAGTTCAGTTCCCAACAATGGTGGCTCACAACCATCTGAAATGAGATCTGGTGCCCCCTCTCTTCAATTTGGGGATTTGAATAATCTTTGAGGGGGACAGTGGTGGCGATGACATTCCAAGGTCAATGTGTATCATACAGACAAAACATGGCAAGTTTACTTGTATATATCTTATCACACACACACACACACACACACACACACACACACATCAGATTATTGCTGTCTTTGCTCCATATTAAAATATCCTTCATTGTCACTATGGGTACAAAGTAAATAAACCAAATCTGACATAAGCAGCCTAGGGGAGATGGATTTACTGTGAGCTGTGGTTTCAGAGTGTTTAGGGCATGACTGGCCAGCTCACACTTGCGGGCAGAGCATCAGAGCAGAGGATGCCTGTGTTAGAGAGACTTCTGTATACAAAGGTGAACAGGAAGCAGGAAGTGAGGGAAGACAGAAGTAGAGGCCTGTGTCAGAGACTGCTTTCCTGCCCCTGCCACAGGAACTGTTTCCTCAGACAAGGCCCCTCCTCCTCATTTCAGTACTTCCCCCGAATGCTGTCGTATTTCCACCTATCAAGGAACTAATCCATTGATATGACCATGATCTATTATCTCTGGAAATGCCCCCTAGACCCAGCAACATATGGTTTTTTAATTCATCGGCATCTCTCTATCCAGTCAGATTGAGAATCAAGGTTCAACCCCCTGGTGTGGGGCCACCAGGACCCTTCTCTTCCCATCCTCAGATCTTTTTTGTAGAAGGCAGGAGGCTCCTGGTCAGAATGGCCTCACTCCTTACTGACTGGGACTGACTTGAGAGAGCCAGCATTTGACAATGCCACAGCGTCCTCAGCCCACCGCCCCAGCAAGGCAAGCACAGTGAAGCCAGAATGCTCCTGTCACACACAAAACCACTGATTTATGCTTCACCTCATGCAACAGGACATGCTAATAAACCCTGAACACTGTTCCCTACGCAACAGAATATACCCCTTGTGCTCGGCCAGCTGGGGAGTCAATCAGTTTTGCAGTTCCCGCTTCTGGGAAAAGCAAGAAGAAACTAAAGCTAGGGAGATCTGGCTTCTTCTGCTTAGCATGGTGCTCTTGGCACCTCTTCATGTTTGATGAGCATCGCTGTGGCTGAGTTGATTCTTTCCCTTGATAAATCACAATGTACCACGCTTGTTTATCCACTTAGCCACTTGACGGACACTTGGATTTTTATTTCCTATTTTTAGGCTGTTATGAATAATCCTGCCGTGAACATTCCAGTGCCAGTCTTTGTGTGTTTTTATTACTCTGGGCTACCCAGTTTCTAATACTGGATTTGCTTAGTCATATGAACATGAGTCATACAAGTTCGTGTTTACTTTAAGAGTGCCGTTTATTTTCCACAGTGGCTGAACTCTCTTGCATCTCTTTTGCAATATCTGAGATTTCAGTTCCTCTGAGTCTTCATTAGAACTTAATATTCACTGTGTTTTTAAAAAATAGTTTTCTATTTAAGTATATTAGTGTTTGCTAGCATGTACATATGTTTGTTATATCTGTGTAGTGCCCTCAAGGCCAGAAAAGAGTGTTTCATAGCCTGGAACTGGAGTGACAAGTAGTTGTGAGTCCCCATGTGAGTGCTGGGAACTGAACTGAGACCATCTGGAAGAGCAGCCAGCACTCCTGACAGCTGAGCCCTCTCTCAGTTCCTCGCCTGCCTTCCTAAGGATGATTATTCTAGCAAGGTTGGGTATGTGGGATCACTGCGTGGCACTGTGTCTCTGAAATTGCTGTGTGTCTTTCCATGAACTTAATAGTTACTCTCTTGTTTTCTATGGAAAAAAAAATGCATTGAGATATTTTCTTTTTTATAAAATTGGGCTGTCATTTTGTTGAGTTAAAAGCATGCTTTATACATTTGACTTTCGTTTTGAAGAGTAAAATGTGTTAGATAAATGATATAAGAGTCTAGTTTCATAGCAAGGCATAGGCATTATTGAAAAATCATAAATAGTATGGCAATAGAATAATTAAGTTTTCCTTCTGATCTATACCATATGGTACTATAAGCCTTTGAGGCGCTGGACTCTCTAAGGAGCAACTCAGAATGTACTCAAGGGGGACACTGGACACAATTCCTAAGGAAAACAGTGGACAGGGGAGAGATGCATTAAGCTGAAATGGCAAACAAGCACAGGACATATTAGGAGACTTCTCCATGTGAAGG
Organism: Peromyscus nudipes; assembly: GCA_902168325.1. Lineage (NCBI taxonomy): Eukaryota > Metazoa > Chordata > Mammalia > Rodentia > Cricetidae > Peromyscus > Peromyscus nudipes. The sequence continues at coordinate 3,277 of CABHPH010161023.1, forward strand.
AGGGATGCAGCCATTGTGGCGATGGCTGGGTCAGCTGGGGATGCTGGGGTAAGAGTTTAAAGACAGGTCATGCAAGAGGTTGATGAGGTGAATGCACCAGACAGGAACCCAGCTTGTTAGCAGGACAAGCCATCAGGGAGAGAGATGCTACCGAGTCCTCAATGGAGATGACCTTCCCTCATCAGCTGGTGAGCCACAGTGCTGTATGTCTGAAGGGAGATGCTCATCTCTTACAATTCAAAAAAGATAATATATTATCATGACTCACTTCTCAAAAATAAATACCACACCTGTATGGCAATGTCTTGGAAAGGCTGAGATATGGCAGAGGTCTTATCTGCTTATAGTGTGGTTTTATATTAAGAAGCTTTTATGAATCTGGATGTGGCGGCACCAAACAGGCTGAGGCAAATCAATCTGCACGGTGAAACCATACCCCAAACATAAGAAGAAATGATGCTGTGAATTCACGAATACAAGCCGTAAGTCATATTATTTAGCTGCCTCATTCAATGTTAGTGATACATATCCAACTGTTGTTATTCTATTCCCTTTCATGAGCTGTGAGAGCTGGATGGGGTAGGGAGGCACCAATGAAGAGTGGACTGCTGTGTGGGTGTGCAAATGGCATCCTGCTAAAAACTCAGGATGCCTCTGAACTTCCTCAAGCCATGGGACTCTCATAGGCAAGAGGCTGTCACCCTGTCATTCTTGCTGCAGGCAAGGACACATATAAACAAGTGCACTATCCCTTTAAAGGCTGCCTTCTTCATTTTATTACACACTAATACATCTCAAATGGCTAGTAGAAACCTCATTTTGACTTTTATAATTGAAACAGTTCCTTAAGAACTAGATAAACTCTTGTAGGAGTCACACTAGGAAATGCCACCCGATCTTTTCACATCCCCTCCCTTCCCGTGCTCTACACCACAAGCCACCCTCACATTCTGCACATAACCCATTACAATATGTTCTAACATCTGCCTCCCCGTATGACGCATGACCTATCCGACTGACCCTTTTTATGCTGCTCCAGACTTTCTGTTCGTTACTGATTGAGAACAAGAGCTCTGTTTCCATCCCTGAGGTCACAGACCAGTAAATACATCTCCATTTGGCAAGGTAGGAATGACACTGGCCAGGGGCTCTTCATATCTCTATATATCACTGATGGCGCTTCATCTTCAATGACTTTAATTTTGTGGGAAATGCCACTGAAATTCCTCTCAAAGCAACAGAAAAAAAGGAAGAAAGAAAGACTTGCTCACTGGAGGAAAATAAAAATCTGTGGCTCTCAAATATTCACAATTTGATATAGGAAAGCTGGGGGTTATCTAACAGACTGTTGAAGCAAATACTTCTGTTTGGCCAAGTTCATGACCATCACTCATTTTATCCCAGCAGATGGTGGGAGGGCAGTAGATATCAAGAGATTAAACGTACCACTCCTACAAAACGTAACATCAGTGTCCACTTCTGCTAAACTAAACTGTATATTGTTTTATACACTGTAAGAACACACGTGTCTAGAATGTGCTCTGGCTGCATGCTGAAGTACACATGCAGGGATGGGAAGGGTAAGAACCGTGACTCCGACTCCTTGGGGCAAGTTTGCTACTCTGAGTCACTGTAACAACTCTATATGTCCGACATGGGTACAAAGGCTCACACCACTTCAATAATTCCTCAAATGCTCAACAACTTGAGATATCAACATTTGAGTCATTCTTACATTGGGTTTCCATTATGTGACATTATTAACTCATCAAACTGGGAGCGAAGTTTCTTTGGTAAAGCTCTGGAATGGTATGTGTTCTTGACTGCTCCCTTAATTTTAAATTTTAATTATGTATATAAGTGTGTTTCTCCATATGGAAATGTGCACATGAGTTCTGGTGCCCAGAGAGGCCAGAAGAGGGTGCTGAGTTCCCTGGAGCTCGAGTTACATATGGCTGTCAGCTGCTCACCAAGGATGATAGAAACCAAAGTTGGGTCCTCTTCCAGAGAGCAGTAAGTGTTGTTAACTGCTGTGTGATCCCTCCAGCCAGTTTTATTGTCTTTATCATTCATGCTTTTACTCATTTAAATGACTCTCAACACGCGGCCCCCCCACCGCACCCCAAGTCCTTAAATCTGACAAGGCACAAGGAAGTCATCAGGGAAATAGAAAGTGAGGCTGCCAGTGTGGTGAGCAGCACATGGCAGAGGGCACTTGAGGACATGTTCCTGTACACGCCTCCCTCTGTTGTGAGGGACCAAAGTGGGGTTCCCTACCTGAGGGCCAATGGAATACAGTCAGTGAAATAATCACAAAATAAAAATGTAAAGTTGCAAATGTGGTCAATACCACGCAGTAACCAAGGGACTCTCTCATAAGCTATGGGCAATGAGTGACAGCTCGAGAGAGTCAGAAAATGCTTCACTGCTGGGAGTACTCTGACCCTGAAGAAGGATGCTGGCACCTACGACATCTCTTCAGCTTCTGCCTTATTTCTTTTCTATCATGAGGAGACAACATGCGTGATGTTTAAATAAATAAAAATAAAGAGTTTCCTCCTAGGGATGGTTATTTACTGTTTCTTTCCCTTTTGCCTTTTTATAAACTTTTATGTAAGAAAAATATTGCATATTAATATTAGTGCTGGCTCTCTGTATATGTACACTAAGAAACTGTATATTTCAGACTTCATGTAGACACAGAAGGATGGATGGTGGTGATAATTAGCAAAACAGCTAAACTTCACCCTGTGGCAGGTCCAAGCGTCATCCTTTGAAATTTCTCAATCAATTTAAAAAGTAGGTATTATTCATATCTCACTGATGAAGACATCGAGGCACAAAGACGTTACATGGAAGTGCATTGTCCAGGGCCAGGGAAGAGACACTGTTGCGGTTAAATCCCTTTTCCTGTTTACGGGCTTCTGTCTATTCACGGTGCCTTCTGAGCCCCTGCACTGTCACTCAGGGTGGGGTCTGTGGGATTTGAGACGAGATGTTAGAGCAAGAGAGGATAACCGAGACAGGTTCAGAGAAGGCTAGGCTGCACCGATGACAACCTCAGTATTGAGGACACAGGACAGGAAAGAAGGGAAACGCACCCAAGAGAAACTTTCCCAGCATCCTCCATCTGCCTTTTTCCTCTTGGCTACTGCCAGTAAAAATGCTTTAGTTTATTTTTCTTTTTCGCTTTTTAATTTAAAAATAAATGTCTCCAGTATTCTCTAATGAAGTGTAATAAATGTAAGGGAAACTACAAACGTGTATTGTTGTCTTTCCTTAATCATTGGAATGATTTAGAAAGCACTGCGCTGTTCAACCCTTTAGCTCCCAGAACTCTTAATTGGAACAAGAAAGTCATTAATAAAACAGTCACAAATCGCCTTTAATCCCAGCACTCGGGAGGCAGAGCCAGGCAGATCTTTGTGAGTTCGAGGCCAGCCTGGTCTACAGAGTGAGATCCAGGAAAAGCGCAAAGCTACACAGAGAAACCCTGTCTCGAAAAACCAAAACATCAACAACAAAAAAGTCACAAAAATATGTACCACTGGAAACGTGTAAGTACCTCATGGTAGAAGGGCTTCGGGAGGATATACAGAAGGGAGTGATGTTATGGGGCAGCAGACCGGGCCTGTTCCTGAACCGGTGTGGAGATGGAGAGCGGCACTGGAAGCTGATAGGACTATGTATATCAGCAGAACACACTAGTGGACGGAAAGGCTTGTCAAGCTCACAGTGTGTAGGGGAAGCCTGAGCTGCAGGGAACAGGGGTGCCTACATAGACCAGTCCACAGCTACAGCTGGTGAGGGAGGAAGGGGAGTGGTAATTACATCTTGTTCTACAAGACCAGCCTGCAGGTAACTGGGAGAAGAGATCCCGCAATTTTGGCCTCACCTCCAACAACCCACTTTTAGCTGGTACAGCAGTTAAAAGACCACTGTTACCTTTATGATTTAAAACAGATCCCACGCCAATCACATGATCACCCATGCATGTGTTTTCCAGGACTGTCTCATCTTCAGTTAAAGACCTGGTCTCTATGTATAAGTCTCACTAATAATGTAATCATACAAATCCGTAGTCCCTGTTTCCACTCATGCTCATAAACTCTAACTTTCCTAAAACTTTTAAAAACTGTTGTAGCAAACATGAGCCATCTGCACTACTCAGAATATGAGTAACTTCAACTAATTAAGGGAAACACCATTACAACAGAACTCTGTGTCCTTTGTATTTCAATTTTCATTATCTTTTCAGATCCCAACAAGCATTTCAATGGCACACATCACATTTCTCATCAAATCAAACTCACCCAGAGAAATAATCAACTATTTTAATCAACATAAGGCACTCCCACCTTATGGTGACTGCCTCCAGCAGACATGTAGTGGGTGCCCATTTTGTGTCAAGCACTGTCCTTGACACTTGAGGCACACCAGAGAAAAGCAGCCCATGCTATCATGAGAAGATTTCTTATTTTAATCTTCAAAAAGACTTGCAAGGATTTAACCTTACATAATCTGTATTTAGTACTGCCAAGAACTTCTCTATCTGATAATATTTATTACTTACAGCCAGTGATTGGGAATTCGTATGTGTCTGTAAGGCTTAGCATTTGTTAAAGCACGCTGCTTTTGAAAACAATGAAATCATTTTTAAGACTGTAAAATTGAAGGACTGTGGCCATAGCTCAGTGGTAAGCATTACGCACACACATACACACACACATATACACACACACGCACACAAATCACACATAAAAACGGGTAATTGGGAGATGCAGGTGGTAACCTGAAGCTTGAAACTTGAAAACACCATGTGCTAAGTGATGTAAGCCAGGCACAAAAGAACAAATTGTTGGTCTGATTCGCTTACTGAGAGAACTTAAGAACAGAGGGACAGAGGCTGGAGGTTGGATATCTGTCTGTCTGTCTGCCTGTATATTACAGAGTTGCTCTGAAATACAGGCCAGAAAGTCCATTGTTTTGTGAACTCCTCTCTGACTTTGCAAGAAGCAAGGCAGCTGCCAGTCTGCAGAGGGGAGCCCTGTCCTCATCTTCCCCTCCCAATCCCGAGCTGGCTTCTTGTTCATATTCTGATGACTGTTTATGAGCTCTGTCTTGCTCCAACTGTCACTCTTTACATTAAGGAAAGATAGATGGGACACACCAACTCCAACCTAAGTGACCTTTGGATGTGACAAGAGTTTTAGGTCAGCCTTGCTAAATGGAGGCCTTGGTGTATGGAGACATGCCTTGGGGTGAAATTTACAGTGAATTTATTATCTCCCAATGCCCTTTGGACTGCTTCCCACCATCAAACACCATGGCAGCACTCGGAACAGGAAGAAATACATTAACTGGAATCCGATCGTTTTAAAAGGTTACAGCTGCCTAAATATAATTTAATTTCATACTTACCCTTTGAGGGTTTGGTGTATATTTTCATTTTATGACTGCAAATGATAAAGCTTTTAAGATTCCAGGCAATAAAAAGAGGGAAAAAAAGGATTTTAAGGGTTAGAAGTCTATTCAGTTCATATTCAATGACTGAAGTGACAAATTAGCTTTTTTTTAAATCCAGTATTTCTCATTTTGATTGGGAGCCTCTCCTCTGACCCTGCTCATGGACACTAGGCTGCCACCAGCCCCCACGCACCAACCCCCCATCTCAGTCGCTGTGGAAGTGAAAGGACCAGGCATGCAGACAAATGCAGATTTGCAAAGTTGTTTTCCGGTAGCATTCTCTCTGGACTAATTGAGCACATTTCCACACCGAGGTGTCCACATCTCAACCTACCATGGGCTCTGCACTTTCTAGTAGGTACTATTTCTCCAAACATTAGTAAAAATTCACAAAGACCTTCTGAATACCATGCAATAGTCTTACCAGTTTAGTCAGTAAAATCCTCACTAGGGTCACAGACAGATGGTAAAAATAAAGTATCGCTGATGTCATAGGATACATCAGAAGGAGAATCAGCAACAATTCAGACCCGACCACCTGTGTAGACCATCTAGCCATCAACAGAAGACAAAGGTCTGACTGAAATGTTTTCCACCTTCACTCTTCCTTGTACTCAGTACTTTCCTGGGGAATGAACAGCCCTTTAAACACCAATCTAACAGAGTTGGGGGCAACAACTTTTGATTGCCTCACAGTTATGAGAAAGGCACAGAGTGAAACTTTTAGTGAACAGAGGCCACTGAATGTGTGAGAGGGTGAAGACACACAAGAGACCCTCCCCTCCTTCATTTAATCATTGACAAACAGAGCTGCAAAGCTGCTGAGCTAGTTCCTGTGATATCTGCCTTTAAAACTTTCTAGGTAATTATAAAAGAACATCCAAAACCACACAGCAGCAGGGTTAGAAACACATACTCAAGGTACATAAAGGTTATCGTCATAATTAAATATATTTGGTTTTTTTTTTTTTTTTTTGGTTTTTCAGAGACAGGGTTTCTCTGTGTAGCTTTGTGCCTTTCCTGGATCTCACTCAGTAGACCAGGCTGGCCTCGAACTCACAGAGATCCGCCTGGCTCTGCCTCCCGAGTGCTCGGATTAAAGGCGTGCGTCACCACCGCCCGGCAATATATTTGGTTTTTACAAATAGTGACACTAATATATTTTCAATAGCAAAATTTAATAAAACAACTGATATTTTACTGTGCTGAGTGGTTTCGCACATCTTAAAGCTGTATCATAATCCTACCCGGTGAAGAGTCTTACTATTATTTAGTCTCACTTTGAGATTCAGAAAACTGACCCAACTAACCAATCTAGTGGTCACTATAACTCAAATCCTGGCCAAAAATCGGAATCAGAAGTTATTCATTTTTGAGAAACATTATTGATTTTTCTAAATAGAGAAAAAATATAAAAACTATTCAGCAATTTTCAGATATCCAATTAAAAACATTCCAAAGAAGATACATCGATAGCCAAACTAAAAGATGCACATAGTTAGGGAAATGCAGATTAAAACCAGAATGTGATGCTGTCTCATAACTGTGATGTCAAAATTACTCAATAATGAATAAATAAAAATAATAATAAGGCAAAAAAATCACAAGCCATGACAACCAATAGAATTGTCCTAGGGTGTATGAATTCTACCTCTGAATACATACCTAAAGGAAATAAAGATTTCAAAGAGACACACAGAAGAATCAGCTATAAAGCCAAAGGCAGCAGCAGCAACCCACATGTCTACCAGGGAATGGCTGGATTAACAAACAGTGTAATCCATGGAATAAAATATTATTTGGCCTTTAAAAGAAGAGAAATGTTAACTTGTGGTACAATGTAATGAATGTAGGAGACATCAGGCTAGATGACAGATATGACAAGAAAAGCTAAATATTCCATGATTTTGCCAACACAAGGAACCTAACATAGCTTCATCCATGGATAGGAAACTCAGAATGTTCTTAAAGTCAGGTTTCTAGGTCCCACTCAAAACTGTTAAAAAAAAAAAAGGAAGAAAGAAAAGTAGAAATTAAAAGTTGTTGAGAGTTAGGTAGAGACTGCCTTATGATGCTTTATCTGTCCTCCATTCTTGCTATTGAATCCCCTTTACCATCACCAAATAGGATGATTTTCCAACCACACAGTGGCTTTGCCTTCCTCAGGGAAAGCTGGCTTCTCCAGAGATAGCAGCCCTGTTCAAACAAAGCATTCATGGAAGGGAGAAACGGATGGCCTTTATTTTTAATAGGAATCAAGGTATGGGCTTTTGTAATATGAAATGAAGGTAAACATTTCATATGAAGAAAAATTTTGCCTTCAAAAATTATTTTCTGCAGCTGGGCAGTGGTGGTGCATGCCTTTATTCCCAGCACATGCCTTTAATCTCAGTACTCAGGAGGCAGAGGCAGGCAGATCTCTGAGTTCCAAGCCAGCCTGGTCTACAGAGTGAGTTCCAGGACAGGTAAGGCTACACAGTGAAAACCTGTCCTGAAAAACAAAAACAAAAACAAGACAAACAAACACACACACAAAAATCCCAAATTACATTCTATTTATAAGCCTCAAATCTCTGGTTAGGGCATGTAAGCAACAAGGACAAGAGTTCAAGGTCACCCTTGGATATATGGTAAGTTCTAGACCAACCTGAGTTCCATGAGACACTGTCTCAAAAAATGAAGAAAAGTGTCAGGTGATGGTGCACACCTTTAATCCCAGCACTCACGAGGCAAAGACAGGCAAACCTCTGTGAGCAGGAGTCCAGCCTGATCTACAGAGCAAGTTCCAGGACAGCCAGGGCAATATAGAGAAGCCCTGTCTTGAAAAACAGAAAAATAAATGAAGAAAATTTTAAAACATAATCTTTTTGTTATATGAGGCATGAGGCCTTTGGGCTCCCGAAGAAGTTTTCCATCATGAACTTGAATGAGCGCTGTCATCTCTACAGAACAGAAATTATGCAATCTGAGAAAATGACTTGGTAGCCCAAAGAAGCTGCTGGGCCTATTTTAGATCATTTAAAAGTATGAGATCCAGGGGATCATTAGTCTAGGAGTAAACTAACGAGGGCCGAAGTTGATGCAGCTGAGTATACTGTAGGCGCCTCATTTACCCTCATAACACCCTTACCATATAGACTGTGATCATCCCATGTTATGGGTGAAGGAGCTAAGATAAAGAAACATTTTCTACCTTCACTGGGGTTGCAGAGATAGCTCCAGGTTAAGAGCACTTGCTGCTCTTGCAGAGGACCCAAGTTTGGTTCCTATCACCCAGACAGGGAAGCTCCAGCTCCAGGGGACCTGATGCCCTGTCTAGCCTCTGTAGGCACCTGCGCTCATGTGCACAAACTAAGACACAGACATGTACAAATAAAAAGTATATCTCCCTAAAATCTGAAGGTGTGCATAAATATGGTTGGTTTTCACTCTAGAGCTCAATTCCTCTTCCATTACACTACACGTGGTCATAGGAATGGTGTCTACTTTGATAGTAAGTTTGTCTTAGTATTTGTTAATGGCTGAGTGGAATTTGGAGGAACATGTTCTAAGGAAAAAGAAGAAAAGCCCAAGTAAGTACACTATGAGTGTGGGAATCTATTGCTTGCAAATGCTGAGGCTGTGGCCAGCAGGAAGTAGGTGGTTTCTTGGGGTACCTAATGCCACCTGCTGTCTATAGTGACTTGAAATCATAGATACTGAATCTTCCTCCTGAAAAAAATTAAAAGTGTGACCAATTAAAACAAGATGTTGACAAAAGTTAAGACAGGGATCTAATGGTTGAATGAGCATGGCCCGCATCCACTCCTGTATTTGGATAATTGGTCCCCAGTTGGTGAACTGTTTGGGGGAAGTCAGGAGGTGTGGCCTTGTTGGTATGCCATTTGCAGTGGGCTTTGAGGTCTCGAAAGACTCGTGTGATTCCCAGTTTGCTCTCTCCGCCTCCTACTTGTGGATGGAGATGTGAGCTCTCAGCTGTTCCTGCTCTCATGTCTTTGCTCCACCACCATGGACTCTGCCCCTCTGAAACCATAAACCCAAATTTAACACTTTCTAAGTTGCTGTGGTGATTTCTGTAGTTGTTTACCTTTTATGTTATTCGAATGTTTTCATTATGGTATCTCTCTCTCTCTCTCTCTCTCTCTCTCTCTCTCTCTCTCTGTATGTGTGTGATATGTGGTATGTGTGTATGTTTGTGTGTGTGTGTGTGTGTGTGTGTGTGTGTGTGCATATAAATACCTGCAGAGGCCCTAGAAGGAGGACAGAGTACCCTCCTCTAATACTCTCCCCTTGATGTTTTTGAGACAAGGTCTCTCAGAAATCCTGGAGTTAGACTGGCAGCTAGAGAGTTCCAGTAACCCTCAGTCTTTCCTGCTCTGCCCCGCCCAGCACTGGGTTTACAAGTGTGCACTTGATCACCCCTGTTTTCTGGGACGTGAACTCAAGATCTCACAAGAAGCACTTTTACCCACTGTGTCATTCCCCCAGCCCCATGCATATTATTTCTGATAATTAAAGATTAATTAAAAACCAAAGAACTGAAATCAGGTGTAAACAAGTCACATCAAAGATGCTACAGCACACATCTCAAGCTTCAGAAACTACAAGGTAGAGAATAGGCTTAGTGCCATAGCTCAAAATGCAGAAACTCAAATATTCCAGAAAGTTTTGAGTACTCACATAACACCATAAATGAAACCATTTCATAAAGAAAAGTAGCCAAAATGACCTCCGGGCTGTATGTGAGGTGGAGAGGAAACAGCCGTGAGCTTCAAATGAGGTCTTAGGTTCTGTCCCCAAATAGCTAATTACCAACAGCAACAGTTAAAACCTTTCTGGTCCCTAGTATTCAAATACATGACACCCAAAATCTGCATTTGCAGCCATGAGTAAATTTTCTCATGGAAGAACCAGAAGGCAAGCCGCATTACAATGAAGAGCTGTCCCTGTTTCTTGTAGGGATGTCTCCTGTCTTAAATAACGAGTGTAGACTTGGGGTGGGATATTGTTCTTAATTTTGTCTCATCCTAAAAAAGAAAGCAGTTTGTAACACCCCAGGCTTTACTCTAAAATCGAGTATTGACTGAGTTTTGCTAATGAAGAAAGCAAGAGTGCCCACATTTTCATTCTGAAGCCTTCATCTGGCTGACCCCATGCTCACCATCGCAAGCCACAATGGGCGTACTCTGAATCTATCCTGTGTCTTCCTGCTTTTCATCCACGATATAGTTCAATTAAGTGGGGGAAAGAGCCTGGCCTTCAGAGACAGGTCAAGGGTAAGAAAAGTGAACAACCAGGATCCATCCTCATCCTACCCACCTCTGGTCACACCCTTGTTTTATCTGACACTAATGCCCCACCTACTTCTGCCCACACCCTTGCTTTATCTGATACTATTAAGAAACTTCCACCAGAAACAGCCAGAAATGTCCTGGTCTTAATTTTTCCTCCAGAAAAATCTAACAGAGTTCTATTTTCAAGTCTTCTTAAGACACTTGCCAAACAAATACACTTCAACATTGTGATGTGGTTTCTCTCTTGGTCCTTCTGTTAGAATGGCTCATTCACAACTGCAAACCCCTATCTGCATGATTATATAATCATTTTTGAGTACTCTCTTTTCTGAGAAGCAAACAGAATATCAACAAGACACACGATGTAAACAAACCCACTTTGAACCCTCTATGTACAAACAGATAGGAGACAGCATATTTCTTTGCTTTTGTTTTCCAAATCCCTTGATCTTCCTAGAGCTTCTTACAAAGGAATTAACTCCCAGGGCTTGGGGAAAGGGAAGCTATTCAGAGGGTCATCACTGTAACAGACATGCAAATGCTAGTCACTGCTTGACTAGTCTTTCTTAATTTAATGGTCCAAGTGCTAATTCAGCAATTTCTCACTCCCCACTTAAACCAGTACAACTAAAACATGATACACAATACATGTTTCTTTTTTAAGATATCATAACAAAACTTGAGAAAAACTTGAGTCAGACTCAAACTTCATTTTGAAGGATGTGAGTTTCACTGGTTTAGCCTGGTCACTATTTAATCTCACTTGCCTCTTCTTTCAAACTGGAGACTAGGGATGGATGCAGCGGTGAGTCTACTAAGCAGCCATACCTTTAACTCAAGTTATATTAACCCACAGACACTGACACATAAGACAAAGAAGGAGATGATACTGTGTGTGTGTGTGTGTGTGTGTGTGTGTGTGTGTGTGTGTGAAATAGTAAGTAGTGGGAAACGACTCCACCAATGAGGAGTTTTACTCACCCGTCCATGTACATCTATCCATCATCTAACCTTCTGTCTAATCATCCATCCATCCATCTATCATCTATCTGGCTGCCTATCTGGCTGCCTATCAGGCTTCCTGTCTGTCTGTCTATCTATCTATCTATCTATCTATCTATCTATCTATCTATCTATCTATCTATCTAATGATCTATCCATCCATTCATCATTCATCCCATCCATTTATCCATCCATTCAATTGTCCATCCATCCATGCAATCATCTATGCATCTGGTCATCCATTTATCTATACATTGATTTATCATCTGTCTAATAATCTAGCTACTCTCTATCTAATCATCTCTCTATATATCTAATCATCTATCTATCTTCAATCTATCAATCTGTCATCCATCTAGCAAATCATGTCTGTCTACCATCTATCTATCACCTATATGTCAGAAGGGAAGGCCCCATCTTTCTCCAAATTCTGTTCTTCTCTTGCACTTCCTTTTCCTCCCTTTCAAGCTCCTTTGAGACCCACAGGAATCTGTGCCTGATTCCTTAGGACTCTGAGGACCTCAACTTAGAACAACCCAGAATTCTGAAAAACTTAAATCTCTAGGATACATGGTTCTATAAGCATAATTTACTTTTGCATTAAAGTGTGAAATAAAACTGTTTCCTCAAAGAAACAAATAAAACAAAGTTTATAAAGGTTGAGAGATAATTTTTGTTACAGAGAACAGAGAAAGGGGGTACCAGGTAGACTAGGTATAGTATAATTCTATTAATGTGTGCAGCATATGAGTATCAAATGGTAATACCAGAACACATTTTTATGTTATTTAAAATTTAAATATCATATTAAAAGGCCCTATGTAATAATGATTTATTTTAGGTTTTATAAGATATTTATTTAAAACAGTTGGGGGCAATGCTCAGAACAATTCATTTTCATTACACCCATGGAAACGCAAGATATGACTGGAGGCTTTATTAGCATTTCATAGATATGAACAATGAAACAAAAATGCACAGTACCCAAATACAAGCACTATACTCCACGATGTCTCAATTTTAGATAAATAAATGCATTGCCTAGAATGGATTCCTTTCTATTCTACTAAGATATTTTTATTTATATGTATGTGTGTGTATCTGTGCATGGGTATGTACATGTCAGTATAGATGCCTACAAAATCCAGAAAAGGGTGTTGGATTCCCCAAAGCTAGAATTACAGGTATTTGCAAGCCACCAGATGTGGGTGCTGGAAACCAAACTTCAGTCTTCTACAAGAGCATTAAGCACTCTTACCCCAAGCATCTCTCTAGCCCTCCTATAGAGTCTTCTATGTTATAGCACACAGGAGAATATAGTGTTGCATTTTGCCTCAGTTTCATTGATGTATATTTACATAAGAAAAAATCTCTTATGCACTAATTGTCAATGCACATTTAAACAATACATACATTTTTATAGTTAATAAAGCTCTATTAATCAGCTAAAAATAACTACCATTTAGCCCTCACAAAAAGCTATCATTTCTATCCACATCTTATTGACAAGGAAAGTACAGAGAAGTCTGATGGCCTGCCCAAAGCCAAGCTTTAGTTTAGATTTAGATTTAGAGCAATCTTGACATGAGACAAAGACATGCAGGTAATACACTCAGTCATTCAGTTACAGTAAGGAGTATATACCTCTTAAAACACTGACCTAAAGATGGCTCCTCAGTATGACAAAGCAGTAATTCTAACCCTCATGCTTTCCCTCTTCAAACTATCTTATAAAGGGGCCATTTTTCTCTGCCTTAATTATTAAGAACTGAGGAGGCTCTCATCCTAGGCTTTTGAGGTACATTAATGCAGCCTATATATTCCAGATGTGTGCTCGTATGTAGCCACAGGAATAATTCTCATCATATTCAATAGTTTTGTGATACCAACCAAAACCATCCAGCAGCTGCTGATCTTAGAAATATCTGTCCTCATTTGGATTATTCTTCCCATTTCCAGTGGTAATTGTGATCTTTGTAGACATTTACACCCAAGGCTGCATTTGAGTTCATAAATATTCCTTGGCTACTTTAAAGAATACTAATGGTACAAACTAAACTGCCAGTTTCGCTGAATAACACATTTCTAAGATAAACATACTGTTTGCTCTCTTTACATATAGCCAAAACTCAAACATTAAGTAGTTCTTTTTTTTTCTTGATAAAATAAAAGCTTTTAAAATTACAACCAATTGGTGTTGTTCTTGGAATATCTAACATTGTCTTTGAGCCTAGACATCTTTGTAGAGTCCAGAAACCCAGAAACATTAAAGAGTCACTTAAACAAGTACTGATTCCCAAGACACCAGCATGGAGTTGTTACCAGAACCCTGGCCCTGAGTAACAGCCCTAGTACCTTACCATCAGCCATGGTAGGGATTCAACTATAATTTCGAAATTAGCTACATGTTTACTTGATCATAATAAAGATGGGCGCTGTAGAAGTGCTTGTAGTGATGTTTCTGTTAGCATCTTAGACACTTTGAAAGCACTACTCTCCTTGTCCAGATGACAAGCATCCCCTGGGGACCCTGGGAGTGGTACCAACTCCAGAAGCACAGCCTAACAGGTTCTTCCTTAAAGGATGCTTCAAAGCTGCTGGGCTCTGACTGGATCCCATGTGGGCTTGGAAAAGTCAGAGCGAGTGTTGGCCACATTTTCCTGGTCGGTTAGCATATATTCTTCAGTGTGCAGGATGTCTCTGTATATAATTTAATTGTTGTGGGGTTTTTCCCCCTCTATTAATACATATGCAAATGCTTGCTCCAGCAGCTGTGGTATTTAGTCCTCCGTGTGCTTCTGTCTGTCTGCTCTGCAGGTTCAGGGTCAAAGAGAGAGGAAGCAAGAGAATTCAGCCTTTCTAACCTGTGAGAAAATTCACTCAAGCAGAGAGAAGTTGGGAAGCAGACAGTCTACCAGAGCTGCAGTTGAAATGGGAAGTCCTTGATCATTTCCAATGTGATATGGGAATAGCAGTGGTCTAAATGCTAACCTTGGTAGTTAGGTAATCCATTAGAAAAGTTCACACAAAAACTTGAACATAGAAACACACCCATTCCTTGTAATGAGACCTAACAGGACCTACACTGCACCTAGATCTTTCCATCTGATTATTTTTTCTTGACCTTTCTGGATCTTTATGTTCACTCTCTTGGCTAAACACCAAATGTCATGCTCAGTTCCTCTCAGCCCTGAGTCCTCTGAAGTTTTTATCGGCGTCTTATCATTATTGTTGACTTCTTTCAAAGGTTGGCAGGGTTTTGATAAAAAGATGAACCTTGGAGTTTTGTTTTGTTTTAGTCCATATCTACCTTGGTGAAGCTCTGTCATCCAGAAATTGACGCTGCTCTAGCCTCAACAGCTGCTGAGATTTCAGCTCGTGTCACGTGGGCTTCTCTAATCAAGGTAGCTTGTGTGGGTTCCTGCATCTCAGTGAAGACAGGTCCCTGACACCACAGCAGCTTCTCTTCTCGTTTATGACAAATTGGAATTTTGAGACTTAACATTCCGAAAATATTCTTCTGAATTTTTGAAATAGTTGCAGTAAAATTTTTAAAGTTTAATTAATTCAATAAGAATTCTTGATTGAGGACTACTTGCTTATTTTGAGCAAAATATGACTGTCCAAAAATCCCAGTCTTTGCTTCCTTCTGCTTATCACTATCAGTCACTGGTTGGAGTTGGTATTTTTGGCTTCCTATAGGTAGAACAGGTGGTAACCATCTTTTGGCCAAGACAGATACAGTATTTATAAAGTGAGAAGAAACTGGATAAATATTTCCTTCTAATTTCAAATATTAGAAGTCTAGCTTTAAAAAATAGAAATAGGACAGTACAGTATAACTACTATTAAAAGATTCATGATGCTCATTAAGTAAAATGCAAATTAATGAGAATGAATAGGAAAAATAAATGCTAGATCGAAGTCTGTTGCAGGCATTGGATTTTATTAATTGGGAACAGACAATTCACTTAGCTGATTTCATCTAGGCACAAATGTCCCAAAATTCTGTATTAGCTTTATTTTGTGTAAATAGCTAGACTTCATTTTAAATATAGAAATCATGCTAGGTTAATTTTGTTTATAAATAAAAAGCCACCTTCTTTAAAAAGAACTGGGATCATAAAGAAAAATGTCTGAATCACTTGATTGCACATGGAAAGAAAAGGTATTTAGACAAAAGGAATTAAAAAAAGAAATCAAAGGAGACAGAGAAAGCAGGTCAATCAGTATACGGGAATGCTGATTGGCTAGTTACTGTTTTGATATATACATCCATCTATTATTTAGACACAGTTTACGTCAGTGTTGCCTTGGCAAGATGAGCCATACCGTGTCACATAAAAGCACCTCCAGCATATGTATTCTTTTGTGTGTCTGTGCACATTTTAGCATATAATATAGGAATGATTAGATGTTGCAACCTTTCGTCTCTCATTGGTAAATTATAATGACTTCAAAAGAATTAGACAATTGCCCTAAGTACAAACACACAGTGTTTATGCAGCAGCCCACTATGATGCCAAGGTAAGGGGAGGAACAATCAGCAGAGGCAGAGCTAGCTAGAGCTTTCTCATACCCTAAGTGTTTTCTAATAGAGACTAAAATAACCACCAAGTCCCCTGGTAGTTAAGTACAATTTGCTTCAGAAATTAATCCTATGTTGCATTATTTTGTTGGAAACTCTTGTTACCCTCAGCATGTGATAGATGCTTAGCACTTGACATTTGCTAGACATCCTTTGGGTTCCTTGAGGTGCAGTGCAGCCAGGAGGAGGTGCTGTCCTGGGGCAGAGCACCATTTCCAGGAGACAGACAAGGAGTCAGATGAGAACACGGTTGAAGGTGTCTGCGGATGAGTGCAAAGAGGAGCTTCAAGTGCGGTGTGTAAGCCCCTCAAGCCCCTCAAGTGGCCAGGCCCCTCTCCTGAGAACCTCTAACTGTCAGGTTCCACCCATAGAATACTCTAACTGCCCTAACTGTTGGACCCTATCCCCATCCTGCAGAGCAAAAAGCCCAATCTCTGGACATGAAATCCCACCAATCTCCACCCTGAAAAGTTCCACCCCCTTCCCAAGAAGCTCTATATAAGCCCTCTATCCTGTTCAGTTTGCTGCTGTTTCTTGCTTGAGCAGAGGCAACCACCCTCCTGGATTTTTCCCTCTCAATAACTCTCTTGTGTGAGGTTTGTTGTGCAGTGTGACTATGTGGTATTCCTTGGCTTCCAGCGGCCAGGATATCTTTCCATCCGAGCTGCAATGCTTACAGGGTGTCGCCAGGAATGTTGGTTTATGATTTAAACAGTGTAGTAATGTAGATCTCAGACAGGTGAAACCACACCATAAAGTAAAAGAAGATGAGAGTGAGTATTCCAGGCAAAGGGAGTCGTGTAGAAGAAGAGCTTCTCAGAAACTTGAACGCTAAGAGTCTGTTTGGTAAGTCAAGGGACAGAGGAGAGACATGGGGTACATGGGACAGGCCTAGTTGTTTCAAGATAGGTTACAAATTAATTTTTGAAAATACCATAGTGCCAACCACATACAGTGATTTTCAAACATTTTACTAAGAATAGTTTTTTAATGTGAAATATTAACATGATCTTATGGAATTAAAACTATTTTTCTATTCTTACATAAGTCAAAATTGTGCATTTGATTTCTTTTTATATTTGTTATTCCTTATTTTTAAAAGATGGAGATTATATAGGACACCATTAGCACTGAGCTTAGTTTTATGGTATTGCAGGATAGTAATATAAGAAAAATCAAATAGTTTATTGAAATTGTAATGCTAACTTTTATTCTTCCCCTCTCTATGTAACATGTGTGAATTGAGTTCAAAACACACAGAAAGCACTTGGTGAAGCTCAAATAACGTCAGCCACTGACATCTGGATTTTGATTGGTAGAAACCAGTATGCTGGCCAGTTTATGTCAGCTTGGCACAAGCTAGAGTCACTGGAGAGGAGGAGCCTCAACGGAGAAAAGGCCTCCACATGATCAGGCTGTCGGCAAGCCTGTAGGGTATTTTCTTCAGTAGTGACTGATGCAAGGGGACCCAGCCCATTGCAGGTGGTGGCACCCTGGGCAGTTTGTCCTGGTTTCTATACAAAAGCAGGCTGAGCAAGCCTGGTGTGGCAAGCCAGCAAGCAGCACCCCTCCACACCCTCTGCATCAGCTCCTGCCTCCAGGTTCCTGCCCTGTTTGAGTGACTGTCCTGACTTCCTTTGATGATGAACAGTGATGTGGAAGTGAAAGCCAAAGAAACCCTCTCCTCCCCAACTTGCTTTAGTCATGGTATTTCCTCAAGCAAAAATAACCCCAACTAGGACAATAGGTAGTAGAAGTTAGAACACACCCTGCAATTGCCTTAACACAGTCTTTCCTAAAGAATAAATGTTTTCACATGAAACCTGAAGGGTAAGTCTGAGTTGGCTGGGTGAATGAGATGGATACTCTACATTGACAATTTGATAAGATTTAGAATCATATAGGAAATATACCTTGGGGAATGTTTCTGAGGGAGTGTCAAGAGAAGATTACCAGCAGAGAGACTTCCCACTATAATGTGGGTGACAAAATTCCATGGCTAACTAAAAGAGGAAAAGTCAGAAAGCTAGATGGACATAAACTTTATCACCTTGTGGTCTGCCAAGATATGAGGATACAGCTTCATGCTCCTGCCATGAGAGCCACAAACTCCACCATGATGCTTTCCTGCCATGATGGACTGTATCCCCTCAACTGGGAGCCAAAATAGATGTCCCTCCCTTCAGCTGCATCTGGTCAGGTATTTGGTCACAGCAATGAGAAGAATAATGAATACAGTTATCAATGACCTTCAGGACAAGGGAGAAAGAAATGAAGTCATCAGAGAGGCATCCAAGGACTTTAGTAGGAACAAGATGTAAATCAAAAGATCATTTTGATCAATAAAAAAAAAATGCAGGGAGCTGGCAAGACTGAGCCTGAGACTATTCTAGGGCTGTTGGAAATGAAAGATGAGCTGGCCTCCCGCATTCAGTTATAATGGAAAAAATGGTGGACTCTTGATGCGTTTAGTAGAAGGAACACACAGTGAAGGGCACAGATGGGGGTCAGAGGTCACGTAGCTCAGGATAGCACTCCTGCTTCTAGGTGGAGGAGGAGAGGGAATGAGAACACTCACTGAGAGCAGAGAGTGAACAGCTTAGACATGGGGGAAGACAACCCTTGGGGAGGTCCACTTGGAGCTGAGTCCCTAGTCTATGTAAACATCATCTTCCCTCTCCATGGCCAACAAGCAGGTGGTCATATGGTCCTGAACCTTAGAAAAGATGTAGGAGGCATCACACACAAAGATAGGTTTGCTCTGAGAGAAAGAAATTTTTTAAAAAAGTAATTGGTGTAACACATTCATTTCATTGTATTTATAATTGAGATTAATTAATTTCTCTCAAAAATAAAATAATATATGATAATGTTTGAAATATTTTTACTACTATTAAAATACACAATGAGGTCAGTGTTCATATGAAGTACTTTTTATTACATATGGTAGTAACTGCCAGGGCCACAAAATAATAGTTAAGTAGTAAAAGGGCAGTGTCATCTGGGGTGTGCCATTCTGCTGGTCTTTTCGACTCCTTGTTCTCACGTCTGTCCTTTAATAAAGAATCTGGTTTGTCTTAGAGTGCTATACAAGAGGACAGAGTCATATGCACAAGGCTGTTTCAGAAGAAAACAGGATGGTTAGGTAAATCAGGTCAACCACAAGTGCAAAGAGACCTTCAGAACTCCTCACTGGAGCTAGGTCCTGAAAGTATTTGAACTTGAATTTGTGCCAAGGGTTGGGAACCTCAAAGCTCGGGATCTGAAGTGACAGCCACCCCTGTCATTCCCACCGTTCACTGTGGTTCCAGAAAGCACTCAGTCAGTAACTGTTACAATTTAGTCTCCAGTTACTGAGTTAGGGAACCTCTTGAGAGAAAGGGACTCAAGTGTTGCAAATACAAACTCCTGGGCATGGTGAACCAAATGTAATGATTTTAAAACTGTGGAGCTGGAACTCTGTGCTCAAGCTTCCTTCCTGGTTTGTTTTTTGTTTGTTTGCTTTCTTTCTTTTTTTCCGAGACAGGAATTCTCTGTGTAGTTGTGGTGCCTGTCCTGGCTCTCGCTCTGTAGACCAGGCTGGCCTTGAACTCACAGAGATCTGCCTGGCTCTGCCTCCTGAGTGCTGGGATTAAAGGCGTGCGCCACCACCGCCCAGCTTCCTTCCTTGTTTAAGAGAGCTGCTAACATCTAACACTACATTTTGTGACAATAATTAGATGAGATAGTCCTAGGAAATCCTCACCTATGACAGTATGAAATAGTCTCACCAGCAGCAAGCAACGTTAGTTACCATGGCATTTTATTTAAATTGAAACCATTGTATTTGAACCTAAGGGGAGGGAAAATATCTCAGTTTTGTTTAAGCTTTCTCTACCCTTCTAGTGAGGAACAAGCATAGACTAAGACCAGTGCATGTCTGCCAGGGGTACCTAAGTAACTCCTCAGCTATTCTTCCTGCTCCTTCCTCAGCTCAGGATTCCTACTGCTATCTTGGGAAGAGTGCCCCTGGACTCACCACTCCTCACTCAGAACAATTGGAAACATTAAACAGTAGCAGAGAACAAAACAAGCAGATAAGTCCATAAGAATCAACTGTTCTTAAACAAACACAAACAGAAACAACAGTTGGCACCATCAGCACGGTAACCATGCTCCCTTTCCTAAAACCTGACTGAACTGGTTCTCCAAACACCGGTCTTGTGCCTCCTGCCTCTAACTCTTTCTCATGTCCCCTTTCCCAGCTTCCCACAGCATTTTATATGTGAGCTGGTATCTAGAGAGCAGGATGAATAGAGAGAAAGCTAGGCCTGTGGCTTCAAGAGGGCTTGGTTATGGAGAAGGCACTCTTCTCTCCCTCCCCAAGTGGGGAGGCAGAACTTGGAGAAGTCAGAAAAAAGAAAAACCCAAATGCTCTTTATGAACTGGCTGGCTGAGAAGTTACAAAACCTAAAGTCTCACCACTTGAGGTGGAGGGACGTGAGAGATTTCTAAAGAAAACCTGACTGGACAGACTGGGAGTGTGTGTGTAACTGTGGGGGTGCTTGTGTTCTGTTGTGGAGTTTCCTTGAGTTGGAACGGTTTGATGGAGAAAGGTGGGATGCTTGCTGTGAACTGTGGTGCCATCACAACCCATAGGGAAGACCGAAGAGAGCCTCAACCAAGCACGTCAAGCTGTCTGTGAAGGAGCATGGGGTAGGAAGCAAGGGGTAGAACACTTGCTACCCAGTGGCTCTTGTCAATGGGGGTAGTGGTGGGGGGGCAGGTCCCAACCAAAAGAAGGTGGGATACCTTTACCCACAGACCCATCCATCTCAGTTTACTGGGAAACTGATCAATGCCCAAGAAATCCACACACTCAGCTTCTCCACAGGTGGTGTGAGTGCTTAAGAAGGAAACCTGTAAGTGGCCTCTTTCTTCATTTCTGGTCTCTAGAACTGGGTTTCTGACCTGATAGCGGCCAGGTAAATGGTGAGATGTGAACTAGACGCATGAATGAAGTTTCTAGTGGGCTGAATTCTAATCCCTGGAAGGGAACAAAGAGTCTACTGAAGGCATTGTAAAGAGATGGACAACGGAAACTAACAGTTTTCAAAGCAGAGTTTGGAAAGCATTAAAACTGGTTCCTGTCTTACTTTCTGCTCAGACACAGCATTTCAGAAACAGATTTTCCAGTGGAGGTGGATGTACTGTAAGTGTTAAGACTGTTGTAGATGACTTGTCTCAAACCCATCAGGAAAGGTCTGCAGTGGGGATGGGGAGGAGGCAACAGTGGTCTTTGTAGGTGTGGAGCAGGATGAAGTTGAAGGATTCACAGGCTCTGCAGCAAAGATGCAAATGTTTTTGTGTATAAATACTGCTCCCCCTTTTTCTCGTAATTGGAAAATTAAATTATGTGCATATGTTTATGGAACTACATTTTATGAGTACTCATAGCTTTCTGTGAAGATGTTTTGGGGGCCAATTTTCTATTACAGTACAATTTCTAATATCACAATAGAGGTTATTTGGGATCCTAACTAAAATTATAAACTTTAATGGATACACAACCACTTACATGGAAACCTTTCATAGGCCATATGAGGATGCATACCTGTAATTCTTCCAAGAAAGAGGTAGGAGGATTACACATTAAGAGAATACACAGCAATTTAGGGAGGAGGGTAACATGTTCAAGACTACACATAGCAACTCAGGGAGGAGTGGGGCACATTCAAGACTAGACTGAGAAACTTAGCAAGACCCCATTATCAAGAGAAAAGAAATGGACTTTGCCCTGCTACAGATTAAATCATGTTTACAGAAAGAGCAAACCTGTCTGGAATCAAACACTTTCCTTGACTCTCAGTAAAGAAACTCATACTTTAAATCTTGAGAAATACTGAAAACATCATAATGGAAATCAAACTTAATTTATGTCAAATATTCTAATATATCTTTACAGGGAAAGCAGCTTAGAGGCTGAGCAATGCCACTCTGTAGTGGAGGACGGAAGCAGGACTCAGTGGGCGCATCCATCTTGTAGCCACCTTCTCTCCCCAGTGATTGCCAGCAGCTGGAAACTCTCAACGTGTGCTCTAAATCTCAAAACCTTATGTTTCCACATTCAAATCTGTTGTGGAGCAGCCCTTCCTTTTTCTTTTTCTTCCTCTATTCTTTTCACTCCCTTTTTAAAAAAAGTCTTTTCTTCTAGTTTTATTGTGAAAGACATTTTCTATTACCTACAAGCATAGACGTTTTCAATGTCAGGTAATGTAAGCCATTCTTTGAAGTTAGAAAAAATATTTTACCCATAACAAATATAGACAATGAGTATATCTTTGCATTTCTGGTGTCTTACCTATTACAACCCCTTTCTCATATTGTTGTTATTCCCCAGACACCACCAAAAAGGATAACAAACGTTATAGTAACTTTATTGTCCTCACAGCCCCAACACTTCCCGATGTATTCCTAGCTCAAAGAGACAGTTTTTTATGGAAAAGGTTACCTAGGGATGGATGTTATAATCTCTATAGAACAGTCTCTCAGCTTTTACACTGGTGTCTCCTTCTGCTAACCTCCAGTCTTTTGACAAATTGGTGTGTTCATCAGCTGTACCCAGTTCTTGAGATAATGCGAAACTCTATCTATACTAATACTGTCGATGGCAAGTCACAATCATGGATACAACTCAACTGTTTGAAGTATGTCTGTAGGACTTCTGGCTTTGTGTAATGTGTTTCCCAAGCTTGTAAAATGGTTCTCCAAGAGGAGATAGAAACGAGTGTTAGCTTATCATCTGTTCTCATTAATTGCATAATTCAGAGTCTCATAATAATGGGGCATATGGAATATTTTATGAGGTACCTATTCAGAAATTGAGATGAGAAAAGCTCCCTCTAGTAAAATCGTATTGATTCTCTTTTCAACCTCAGAGACATCATTTCTAAAATCACTTGGGCATCTGGTAAAGTTATCGACTTTCCAGGCTGTACTGGAAATATACAATCTGAAGGCAAAAAAAGGTCTCTATTAGGATGTCAGGATAAACTCCGGCTCAAATGGACACCCGCTGACTTTGGTCTACTCTTCCTTGCTTGCTCAAATGATCTGCCAGTAAGCAAGGAGAACAAATGGTTGTGGGGACTTTACTAACATCAGACATCATCAATGATTTTAAATAAAACTCTATTTCAGTTGCCTTGGATCATGGGCATGGCTAGGTGACTCAGACAGCCTGTTAGTTGTTCATGGAGACCATTCTATGACAAAATCATGATGCTTATCAACAACAACAAAACCAAAGCTCACACCGTTAAACCTTACCAGGCAATGGAAAAATATAAGTGATATTTAGTTCAGAGCACACAACCAAAATCGATAATAATCTTTGGGTTGAGGATCAGAACAAAAAATGTAGAAACAAAACAGATGTGTGACCAAAATCTCAGTCCTCGGTTGTAGCTGGCGCTAACAGGATAATGGCTGTCTTCTGCGTTTACTTAACCCCTGCCTCCCCTGCATTGTCTCCAGACTTACCTGCAGCTGGAGTGGGCCCAAGCCTGGTGTCGCTGCTGCAGCAGCTGCCATGGTGGTTGGGATCAGCTGAACAGGGTAAGGGTCACCTAAGTAAGAGAATAATAGAGGCGTCAGCACCTTTTATCTCCTCTCCACCTGCAAATTAAACTCCTGCATTCACTCTTTCCAAAAGCCTGCCTTTGTGTGCCTGGCTGGGGCCTAATGAAAAGCTCTATTGTGTAGCCTTTTACCAACACTCTTCACAACCCTGGCTGAGAGAGGAATGTGAATAAAAGGAGCAAGCAATTAAGGCTGAAACCTCATCCTTTTTTCATGATGTATTTAGGAAAATGGGGGGTTGGGGGATGCATGGTTCAGAGGCTGTACTTGGACACACACACACACACACACACACACACACACACACACACACACACACCACTGCAGTCTTGATGGAACACAGCAAGTCCTTCCATGCCAGCTTTTCAGTCTTATTATAGATGGAACTTGACTAACTCACTTTCATTTTAACAAGCTAAACACTGAAGATTTAAGCCATTAGCTAATCTTTTGAATGTTGTATTATGACCTGGATTTAAATAATCTCTTTAATAGGTTGTAAACAAATTCAGAGTCAAGAAAACATTTCACGTTTGTTCTTTCTTTCTTTCTTTCTTTCTTTCTTTCTTTCTTTCTTTCTTTCTTTCTTTCTTTTTTTCTTTCTTTCTTTCTCTCTTTCTTGTTTCTTTTTTGACATCTTTATTTTTTGGAGATAAATGTTGACAAAAGTATATTTTAAAGGCAACAAACAAATGAATTGATCTTTCAAAATTGTATCTTAAAAAATATGGTCCAAAATTCATCTAGTTTTTCTCATCATATATTCCATAAAAATGCAGACAGTAGAGGTATACATGGATTATTTTGTGTATTTTTGAGGCAGATGTAGAAATATTTGCTTAATAAGAGGTAAGGCAGGTACTGTGCTTAGTGGCCAACTGTGTGTTAGTAATGTAAATCAACAGTACACATTAGTTAACAACTGGACATATGATATATCAAGAAATTGAAAGTAATGTCTATAAGAACAAATTTTCTAATATATTAAACTGGTTTTAGAAATTGAATGTGTGAAGCCATGTGTCTATAAACCCACCACTCAGGAACCTGAGGCAGGAGGACCTGCCATTTATGGCCAGTAGGAACTACACAGTGAGACCTTGTTTCAATAAACAAGCAAAAATGAATTCATGAAAGATCCTGTTGAAGAATGCATAAACAATGTTAAGATAAGTCGGTTGAAAACACTGAGTACCTGAGGTAAATGGTAAACGCTGCTCTTGGCATTGGAAGGCGAACCTTGAAAATGTCTAACATAAACATGGGAACTTATTAGGAATGCGGGGAAGTTCAAGTTGTAGGTTTCTGGAGAGGCCCCCCAGTAGCATGTTCATGGAGTCTCACGTTTGTTTCACCAATTTTCTTAATTTTATACTTAGCTGTGATTTTGTGCTATAATAAATATTTTGTACTGGCATGGAGATTTTGTATAGGTAATGTTTTGTATTTTTATTCTAAAGATAATATTCTCGGTTTGTTTCTGTTATTGTGGCATATAGCCTGACAAAAAGCAGCTAGGAGAATTAAGGGCTTATTTGGATTTCAATTTCAGATTACCTTCCCTCACTGAGGGGAAATCAAGGCAGAAACTCGAGACAGCTAGTCACATAACACTCACTGACAAGAAACAGGGAGAACTGAATGTACATACCCATGCTGCCTGCTTGTTTGTTCAGCTAGATTTCCATAGAGTTCAGGGCCTTGCCTAGGGAATGTTGCTGCCCACAATGGGCTGAATCTTCTACAGCAATCAACCATCAAGACAATCTCACAGGCCAATCTGATTTAAATAATTCCTCAGGTAATATAGGTTGTGTCATGTTGACAGTTAAAACTAACAATAAAGTATATCACCCAAAACTATCTCTATGTTCCAGGCTTCAAACAGAGATGGATCTCTGAAGATTTGCCCTTTCTGGGGTTTATAGGTGATGTGGGCTAGGAAAGTGAAAACATCCATATAAAATATAACATTTGGTAAGGAAATACAAAATTCTGTAAACATATATTGGGTCCCCCAAATCTTGTCTAAGAGATCAAAGAAACCTCTGGAAAAGTCATGTTTAAGTTGAATTTGAAATTAAGGAAAATCTATCTGGGGACAGGTGAGAAAGAAAGGTGTTCCAGGCAGAGAGAGGATGTTCATGGAGACTTGGCATACAGTAGAAGTCTCACACCATGTTCTAGGTCCAGAGTGGCTATACGACGGGTGCTGAAATAGAGGTGAACAGGGCTGTAGAGGGGTCCATTGGTAACTTATTATTCAGGGTTCTATAAGCAAATATTAAGGCATCTAAGTTTATCCTATAGAGGAAAGTGAACCCCAAATGTGAAGAAGAGGAAGAACTAAGATTCCTTAGCCAGCAAGTGGAAGCCACAGAAGCAAACTTCTGTGTAGCAGGTGGCAAGGCATGGACAAGGGTTGGGACTTCAGGGTGGTGCAGGGGGAACTCAACATTTGAGGGGGCACAACTGACAAGGATGTTGGCTGTTTCACGACAAGGCAGGGCCTGGTTCCAGGGTGACTTCCAGAGTTTCCACTCCAATACTGACAGAAGACAGGGTTGATTTACTGGGCTCATTGCAGACAAGAAATGATATTGCCATGCTAGAGTAGGGGGCTGAGGGAGTTACACGAAGGAATAAGAAAATCTGTTTTGGTGTTTGTGTTGTGGAGAAAGGTAAGCATCCATCTAAATCTGAAGCTATAAGCCCTGATAACGTCAGCTAGGAGTAAACACGGTTGAAAACAAATCTCCAAGTAAACAAGTGCTAGGATTGAAGTAGATTAACATTTATAATCTAAAGGGAATGTTGAGGCCTCTGTAGCTTTAAGAACAAGTGGGCAATGGTGGCTTTTAATTGTTAACATGACTGGGAAGAAATTCTCAGTGTGAGAGAAACATGGTCTGTGGGGCAGGTGATGGCTAGCTCGGTAACACTAACCGAAGCTGGAAAAGCCAGGCTGACATGTGGGTTGTACCATTTCCTGGGTTTGGATCCTGGATTGTTTAAGAGTGGAAAAGGCGAGCCGGGGAGGAAGCATGCGCACATTTACCCTCTCTCTGCCCTTGACTGTGGGGGTGACTAGTTGCTTCAAGTCCCTGCCACCTTCACTGCTCTGCCATGTGAGACCATGAATTGTGAGCTAATTTAACTCCCCCAAGTTGGTTTCCTTACGGGATGTTATCACAACAGGGAATGGCAGGAAGACATTATGGGAACTGTTGACTATTGGAAGGAAGATTGGGTAACATGAGGCCTACAGAAATGGGAATGGGACCGGGTCTCACTGGAGAGAAGCTGGAGTGAATGTGGTCAAGGGAGGGTAGGGCAAAGGGAGAGGGTAGGAGAAAGAGGGAGGGTAGGAGAAAGGGGGAGGGGAGGAGAAAGGGGGGTGGGGGGAGGTGGGGGGGGGGGGCGGTGCTGCTTCTTCAAATGTGACTTTCCCTGAGTGGAGGCCACATCCCCTAAGAATTGTTCAGTTCAAGTCTATCCTGAATCCAATGCACCAGATGCTGCTGGGAGAATCCCAATGACTCTTAATTCCTGGTATTTCTAGTCATGTGATCCCTCTCACCTACAGTGTGGGATTATCCTCAAATGCACAGAACAGGATAAACTTTGTCAGGTAGAGTTACAACACACTCCCTAAAGAGGCCCCTGCCCCTACTCCTGCCTCCACCCCACCCCACTCCTGCCTCAGCCAGCACACAACTGTCTTCAAGAGCTGTCCACCCAGGCAAAGTCAGGATGCCTGAAGCCTGCTAGCTACCAAAGAACAGAGCTTAGAAGTGGATTTTCCCAAATCAAGGTTGGTGATAATTGTCAAAGATCCTGAGCTTTGGGCACCAGTGTGGCTGAATTAGGGTGAAGGTTGGTTGTCTAATGGTACCTAGCTTTGGGAAAATTTGTTAAATCAGAAGCAGTATAGCTTCTGAATCAGAATTTAAATTTTAATGGGATTTCCAGGTGACCTACAAGCATCTTCACCTTTGATAACTGCTGGAAGAGACAATGCAGAAGTAGTGTGACCAGGAAGGATTTATGTTTAAAGAGATAAATACATGCAAACATTATAGCAGGCTAGTCTGCTAACAAGGAACATCCTGTAAAGACTGGCCAAACGAGACAAGGAGAGGGGCAGATGATGTCATATGCTTTACTGCCATTTGGTATTATTAATTACTTAATCTATACGACACCAATTCAATGGAGGGAAGTTGAAATGTTTAAAATTGGAATTACATTTGTACAAACTAGCTAAAATGGTAAACATTATAATCATATGGTTATTAGAATCGATCATGTAAATGCTTACAACATTGTAATTCATCTGTATTCCTCATTTAATGAACACAATCTTAAAATTAACTAAAGCACTCATGTACAGGCTCTGGTGCTCTTCATAGTGATAACTCATTTATATAATTTACTTCCCCTGTTGTAAATTAATCAATTAATAAGCACTTGCAACATCCACCATGTGATTAGGAATCTGCTGGGTGCTATGGGAGACATACACAATAAGATTAAACAAATCTGGGTCTCTAGTCCTTGTACATTAATCTTTCCTATCCAGGAATGTTTTTGAGTTGCACAGGCCATTGCTGAGTGTTACGGAAGTTATAGATGGGTGGCTTCTAGGGTTTAGGCTTTATAGACTAGTTAAAGGGGGAGATAGGAGTCAGTGTGGCTTTGTGGACTGTCAGGGAGTCGGGGGACAAGAAGTAGGCCTTCAAACCTATATTAGAACATGAGTGCAATGCTCAGACTGAGAACAGAAATACTGCCTGACTGGTGATCCATGGAACAGAACAGAGACTAGAGACATTTTTCACACTCCGTTATCAAAGAGATTTGTATACACAGACCTGGAAAGGCAACAGATGAAGAAGGAGCATCTGGCCAGGGTGTGTGGTTCCTGCCTGTAATTCTAGCAGCTGTGAGGCAGAGGTGGAAAGAGCATCAGTTCTAGGCCATACTGGGCTATATAGCGAATTTCAGTCTAGCCTGAGCTACACAGCAAGACCTCGTCACAAGAAAGAAAGAAAAGAAAAGAAAAGAAAGAAAGAAAGAAAGAAAGAAAGAAAGAAAGAAAGAAAGAAAGAAAGAAAGAAAGAAAGAAAGAAAAAGATAGAAATGCAGGTTTAACAATATCACTAGAGAGATTAAGTAACAGGTGGACTTGCTGACCTAGATAAATTTCAGAAACTCAAGCTCCCAAGTATATTTGGATGGGAGCACACATTTGCAAAGCTGGTTTGGATTTCTGTATCACTAACATCTAAAGAGTAATAAGCTATATGTGTATGTAAAGGTCACAAGTTAAGATCTAAACTAGCCTGTAAAATGTTTTTAAAATGTACACATTAGAATATTATTTCTATTCCTTACATTCATGACTAAAGTCATAGTTTCCTTTCTTTATGTTTGTATATAAACAAATGTTGTGTGCATATCATATTGTACATATGTAAATGTATGAAATAGTCATAAGCAATAAGCAATTTGTATGTATGTGCTATGGGCTGAATTAATTGTGTAGCTTCTGTTGATGTGGTGAAGCCCTAATCCTTGGTACCTCAGTATGGCTATAACTGGACTTCCAGATGAATAAGTAAAATGCATTTGCTGATAGGCCTTAATCTAATATAAGAGGAGTCCATTCTTTAAAATTAATTGATTTTGTGTGTATGTGTGTATGTGTGTGTGTGTATGTGTGTGTGTACATGTGCATGCCATCGTATACACACTGCAGTCAGGGGACAACTTTTGTGAGTCAGTTTTTGTCTCCCATATTGTTAAGGCAGGGTCCCTCTTACCCTCTGTGCTACACACTCCAGGCTAACTGGCCAGTAAGCTTCTGGCTGATGCTCCTGTCTCTACCTTCCAGCTCACCTGAAGAGCGCTGACTACAGGTGAGGATCGGAGCACCCAGCATGGGTAAAGGACTGAACTCTGGCTAGCGGGCTTATACAGTAATAGTTTTGCACTCTGAGCCGTCTCCCTACCCTGACAGGAGTCCTTATAGGAAGAGGACATTAGGACACATACACACATCCTGGGGAGAGCAAAGGAGGACATGGAGGGAAGGTAGCCCCATGCAGGCCAAAGAAAGAGGCTCCATAAGAACTGCCTTGTCTCTAAGACCTCCTACAGCTGTGAGGAAACTTTCTGTATAAGCCAACTAGTCTGGGACATTTCACTATAGAACACAATAATGGTGTAAGGGTGCTGTGTACAATGGGCTTGGTACTTAAGGGAATGGAGGACAATGAATTTCAGCAGCAGAAATGAGTGAAGTATTAACAACCATTGTGTATTGTCAGTCACAGACGGCTTCTAAAATATAAACATATGACCATAAGCAGGACTTCAACACATTTCAGAAGCATCCTGTCCAAGGAACCACACCATAGTGGCTGCCTCCACCCAATGTGAAATTCACATACATTGTGCCATGCTACCTCGATATTATTTTTTTTTCAAGCCTAAAATATTCAGAGCTAATAATATGTTGAAAACTGCCCCAAGTTCAGAAATAAAGAGAAATATAGTGGCTGAGAAATTTCCTAATGTAGCATTTAATTCTTTATTAAGGAAACTTAAAATATATTTTACAAACATGCCATGCTCTGAAGTGGACATGGGGTCTATGAGAATTCATAAATGGCAAATCAAAAATCAGAAGCTATCAGAGGAGAGAGAGAATAATTTTGTGGAAAGAAATACTGTCACTCATTCAAGCCATCCCTCAATTAACTGGTCCAAGAAAATATTGGCTTATTTTGTAAATACCTCATGAGGAACATAGTGAATAGCAAATAATGGAAAATTCTGACTTTTAAAGTCCAATCATGTATGTTATTCAAATTGACTTTCAACTACTTGAAAGTCATTTCTTTTATTCCTTTCTCAGTTTTTAACCATTTGAACAGTTTTTCCCTCGACCATTCCAAAGTTAATTTTCTTATTTCAAGTCCAAGACTGGAAAATTCAAGTTCAAAATAAAATTTTTTATTAGGTTGAAAAATACACCAAGGTCTAGCTAGCTTCCTCAACTGTGGGTCACAAGCCCACACGGGGTCAGGTATCTGAGTGTGGGAGCTATAAGGAAATAGGCAAGGGTGAATGGCTTCTGAGGACAGTGTCCAAAGTTAACTCAGCATCAAACACTTCAGGGACCCACTGCCTTGTGCTGTACTACGTGCTAATCGTGTGGGCTCACGGAAGGCTGGGTTCTGACTACATAGCATCTGCACTTTGCACTCACCCCACATGCCCCACCCACTGTAGCCAGAAACATTTCAGATCAGCCTCTTGGCTGTTGTACGTTATAGATTTCAGCATTTTTACTCTATTTACAACCTCCTTTTCTCCCATGGAAAATAATGGTTTAATTTTGGAAAATAAAGCCTTTCAGCATTTCCTTACTCTTATTCCTCAGCATACAGAAAATTGGTGTATTTTTGGATTAAATTAGATTATTTGATTTTTTAAAAATGTCTTTTGACTTGCTGATGTGAGTTTTATAAAGAACCATTAAGTGACTTTTGACTTGGGGTTAGGATGGAATTTTCAACAATTGCATCTTAAAATATTTTATTCATGTGTGCCAGCTAGTCTGCATGTGCACCATGTGCATGCAAAGGCCTACAGAAGCCAGCAGAGGGCACCGGATCCTCTGGAACGGGAGTTACAGGGCTGTGAGCCCCTGCTGTGAGTGCTGGGAATCAAACCCAGCTGCTGGACCAGCAGTGAGTGCATTTACTACTGAGTGGTCCTGCCAGCCCTAAACAGACTTCAACCTTTTTATGTTATAGTTACATAAGATGGTATTCTCAGCCATGAGGATTATAAAATCAAACTAATCAATCAACTCTGAAAAATGTTGATGATGGTCTACACCCTGCAGTATCAAATATTCAGCCAAGAGTTAACTCTTTAAAAATTAACAGATACATTTATATTATTAATGTATTTGCTTTGGTTTTTATTAAATGGTAAAATTACATGCATATTATAGAATTACTTTAAAATAAAAATTTGTGATTGCTTATTATCAGTAAATCTTTGATTTGTATAACTTATTTTATACACTTGTATTTTTGGGGTCATGTGAAATCTTCTTGGATGTAAGAGGGTCACAAGTGGAAAGAGTAAAGACTAACATGCTTGTATGAGACATGCTAGTCAATGATTTCATACCACAGCCAAGATTACAGTGTGTCTGAGAAAGCAAATACCGAGGCTGGCGTTAAACCCTGCAGAAGGCTTGCTGACTGTACTGATTCACTTATCACCCACTCTAGTTATGTTATGTTGCTATGCTATATAGAAGACAAGAAAACAATTTTTTCCGAACAGGGTGATTTAGCTAAGGATTTTGAGGACCAGGTGTGGCCTCTGCCAGGGTCAGGTAAACACATTCAGCAGCTGCTGGCCTAAAGCAGAGGTTACTGAAACCTCCAGCTTCACTGAAACACAGTGGTAAATACTTCATCAGCCTGCAGCATTTATTAGATCTTTGTTTTGCTTCCTTGACAACACCAGATTTCTTTCTCTAGGTGCCAGGAAATATGAAAACTAAACACAACACACACACACACACACACACACACACACACACATACATACACACACACACACACACATGTGCACATATGGGCACACACATGCTTGCACACACACATGCATGCACACAAGTACACGTGTATACACACACACACACACACACACACACACACACACACACACACACGTACTGTCCTGGTGGCATTTGTGATCAAATGAGGGAACAGTCATGCACACACCTGTAAAATGACCTAGAGGTGCTCTGAGCAAAGCAGAAGGGCACTGAAGGAATTCTAGAAACTTCAGGGTAAGAACTTAGCCTGGGAGGAGACTAGGGCAGAAGGAAGATGATTGATTTGAGCGTTCCCACGCAATGGCTATTTTCCCTAAGAGACTGCACCTCAGGACCCTTTTAGCATCCACCTTCTATGTACCTCCTGCCAGAGTGTACAGGAGCCTCCATCACTTCCTAGAGGCATATTAAACATCTTCTTGGATGTGCACTGCATACACCCTGCTCTGACTTCTCTGATTTCCAGATGGAGAGCTCCATAGGAGCCTAAGACTAAATGAGATTTCCAAGGGCACCGGAGAAGGGGACTGAGGAGGAAGTTGCCTGCTTTGATCCATCCCAAAGGCTGTGGGGAGGATTAGCAATCAGTATCTTCTGCTTGTGAGGCTCCGCCATTCACTAGGCCGTTCTCACACAACTCACACTCCTGTATTTATTACTACCCATGTGGGTACATCCTTCTCTATCCATCCAGTGCAGGAAGGGACAGTGAGCTGTGTGCCCAAAGCGTAGGCAGAACTCAAAGCTCACAGAGCCTTGCGTTTTCCTACACTGGCAGGGTAAGCCAGTGGCCAACACTAAGCAGGGTAGTGACCCAGCCCGATTTGTGTTCCTGATAGATCAATTTTGTGACTAGAGAGAGATCGATTGGAAGAGGGAGAGGCCAGACAAAGAGACATGTTAAACCCACAGCAGAAAATCCAGTGGGAAATGATAATGGCTTGAACTAATCCGGATGGAACAGGAGAGGAAGGGCAGCGCCTGCAGAGAGCTTAGGCACCAATTAGTCGGCAGAAAAGAGACATAAGAAAACAGAGGCAAGAACCGTAGGTGAGCTTTCCATTTCATTTTGAGGTATGCTTCAGGAAATATATCTCATTTTCCTCCAAATTCATTATCCCCTTACTGGTTTTAAGTGCGGGTAGCTAATATTTATTGAGTTTTAGGTTAAATTTAGACCATTTTACTTATGATATATATATATGATATATATACATACATACATATATATAAAACACACATATATATAACATAAAACTATGTGTACATGTGTACACATGCATACACATGTGTTCATACTTAATCTTACTGTGAGAGATTAAGAAGTTAGAAACATAATCTAACTATGATGTTTATCCTTTAAGATTTATTTCATTTTTGTGTGTACAGGTGTGTATCTGTGTGTGTTTATGACATGTATTTAAGGCACACAAGGAGGTCAGCAGAGGCTGTTGGATCCCCTGACTCTGGATACAGGTGTTTGTGTGTGCATCCCTGGGACTCCTATGTGATCTTCATAAGTCAGTAAGAGATACAATACATTTAGGAAGACCTCAGAATTGAAAATAGCATAGTCTCCTTTTTATATAAGAAAAAGGATTAAGTTTTAGAGAATTTCACAGACTAATTTAAAAACATGTAGTTCAATTTTCATAATGGATGGATTGCTTAATGCTCATTTTACTAATGTGTATCAGATATAGCTATGTGTAGACACTGGAACACAAAATCACAGTCCTTGCTTGCATGATGCTTTCACTTATAAAACCGACACAGGTGAGCATGGGAAGTAAAACACGTCAAAAGTATATGATTAGCCAGAGTGCACACCTGTAATCCTAGCAGCAGGCAGCATAGACAGCAAAACTACCTCCAAAATAGATGAATAGCCATCAGGACTGTGCGAAATGATGGCAAAATCAGACTTAGTTTGTGTGTTGAAACTGAATCTTCACTGTGCAGGATTAAGTATTTGGAAACACAGTCTAACAGTGGTGTTTATTTTTTAAGGTTTAGTTCATTTTTTTGTGTGTGAATGGGTGTGTATCTGTGTGTATTTATTGCAGGCATATAAGAGCACACAAGGCAGGTGCCCTGAAGCTAGAGTGACAGGTATTTGAGGTGCTGGAACTGAACTCAGGTCCTACTCAGTCCTCTGAGGGCCCAGCAAGAGCCTTTTACTGCTGAGCCATATTTCCAGCCCTGTATCTATGTTGTTTTTACTAGAGTTGGAGGCTTCATGATTGAATACTGGGGAATTTAGGAGACAGGAATCCTGTTCATCATGACTCTTGGTGTACTGTTATGTACCATATTACATCTATAGGGATGAGGGCAATCTTCAGATGTGAACCTTTGACCTCAGAACTTTGGAAGCATGAGTCAAAATAAACTTTTATTCTCCATGATTTTCCCACTCTGCGTTGTTGCAATATTAGTAACTGAGAGTGAATTAATAATGGTAGCAGTAAGGACAAGGAGGAGGAGTCTATATAAGCTGGGGATACTTGGGAAAGAGACCATGCTTTTCTTATTAAATATTGCATTTTAGCTCCTAACACACAACATACGGCCAATAAATATGCATTGCATTATATATATATAATGAAAAATTATTGAGTGCAAGGGCCAATGGAAACTCAGTGGAGAATGTATTCTTTTGGTAAGTGACTTTTATCTGGGAGACAAGTTGAGAGACTCTTGTAGTTTTACTAGGGTGTGGATGGGTGGATGAGTAGATGGATGGATAGATGGATGGATGGATGGATGGATGGATGGATGGATGGATGGATG
>CABHPH010161024.1:0-22859 GCA_902168325.1 Peromyscus nudipes
GTCTTACCTGTCCATGGGGTAGTTGGGTTGTTTATGTGTTCTTTCTATTGTAAATAATGTCGATGTGGACATAGGTAAACATGATTGTTAAGAGTCCCTGGTTCCAACTGTTAATGTATAGACTGAAGAGTTCACTTGTGGGTCATGAACTCGTTTATGCTTAGTGTATTAGTTAAGTTTCGTTGCTGTGATAAAGCACTAACCAAAACCAAGCTTGGGAGGAAAGGGTTTATTTCATTTTACAGTTATAGTCCATCATCCAGGGAAGCCAGGGCAGGGACCATGGAGGAACTTTGCTGGGCTCTCCCACATCAACCATGGATCAAGGAAACACTCCATAGACTTGTGTACAAACCAGATTGGTAGAGACAGTTCCTCTTTTACCTGGTGGCTCTTGTTTCTGCTTGACAAAAGCTAACCGGTACACTTAGCTTTTTTTTTTTTTTTAATTAAAACATTTTTTGAGACTCTTATATATGAGTGCTGTATTTACATTTCTTCCCCTCCCTATACCTAGCCTCAGTTCCCCTGTGTCTCTCCCCAACTCCATCTCAAGTTTATGACCTTACTCATTTGGTGGCAGTTGCTTGTTTGGTGGAAGTTGCCTATTAGGTGGTAGTTGCCTGTTTGGTGGTAGTTATTCATTTGGTGGTAGTTACTCATTTGTTGGTAGTTGCCTGTTTGGTGGTAGTTGCCTGTTTGGTGGAAGTTGCCTGTTTGGCAGTAGCTGATCACATAAAGCAACAATCAAAGCTGACCCCGATTAGGTCTT
Organism: Peromyscus nudipes; assembly: GCA_902168325.1. Classification (NCBI taxonomy): domain Eukaryota; kingdom Metazoa; phylum Chordata; class Mammalia; order Rodentia; family Cricetidae; genus Peromyscus; species Peromyscus nudipes. The sequence continues at coordinate 773 of CABHPH010161024.1, forward strand.
CACTTTCATAGAAATAAGTCGTTCATCTGTGTGTCAAACCTGTCTGCTTGAGAGCACATAGCTCACGAGGTGGTTGGGGCAGAAAATGTCCCCTCAGCACCTGACGTGAAACTAATTCAGCCCAAGCATGTGTTGTTCATGATAGGACATCTGCTTTGAATAGAAGTGACCCCTAGTGCCAGCTCCACAGCTTACAGAGGTAAGCTGGGCCTGGTGGTGCATGTCGGGGGACAAGGCCAACCTGACAGAGAAGACCCCAAAAATAGTCTGAGGGCGCCAGTGACATAAACATGGGGGAGGGGTGGAGAGACAGTCCAGTGGTTAAGAGCGCTTGATGGTCTTGCAGAGGACTCAAGTTCAGTTCTCAGCACCCAGGTGGAGGCTCACAACCGTCTCTAACTCCAGTTCTTGGTGGGCACCTGAACATTCTCTCTCTCTCTCTCTCTCACACACACACACACATACACACACACAATAACAAAATCTTTAAAAAATAAACCCATTAAAAAAAATAAACAGGTTAAAGAACTTTTTAAATCATGAGGCCTCAGCCCACTCCACATAACTGAATCAGAATCTCCAAAGACGTCTTGGATTTGTGTTTGTAAACCAGATGATTCTGAAGTGCGTCCTAAGTTGGGCACCACTGTTGCGCTGATGCCACCCTGAGTTTGTGCATGCCAGGCCAGCACTGATTAGGTACCCAGAGCAGACACTGATGTCCACCTTCCTCCAAAGCACATGAGGCTGTGAAGTGTCCTTAAGGACAACCATAGAAGGAAGGAGCCCCGACAGCAGGTGCCTTTCCAAAATGAACGTAACTTGTGAAAATATGAATTTACTTCAGCTGATATTCCTTATTTCTTTTTAAAATTTAATTTAAGAAATTTTTTTATTCATTTTACATACCAACCACAGATCCCCCTCTCATCTCTTCTCCAGCTCCCTCCTAGCCTTCCCCCCTACCCCCCATCCCCTCCTCCAAAAGGGTAAGGCTTCCCATGGGGAGTCAGCAAAACCTGGTACATTCAGTTGAGGCAGGACCAAGCCTCCCCCTACCCCCCCATACATCAAGGCTGAGCAAGGCGTCCCACCATAGGTAATGGTCTCTAGAAAGCCAGCTCATGGGGCTGGAGAGATGGCTCAGAGGTTAAGAGCACTGACTGTTCTTCTGGAGGTCCTGAGTTCAGTTCCCAGCAACCACATGGTGGCTCACAACCATCTGTAATGAAATCTGGTGCCCTCTTCCGGCCTGCAGGGATGCAGGCAGAATACTGTATGCATAATAAATAAATAAAATTAAAAAAAAAAAAAAGAAGAAAGCCAGCCAGCTCATGCACCAGGGATAGATCCTGATTTCACTGCCAGGGGCCCCTCAAACAGACCCAGCTACACAACTGTCTCCTGTATGCAGAGGGCCTAGTCCAGTCCCATGCAGACTCCACAGCTTGGTTCAGTTGTCTCTGTAGATTTCCCCATCATGATCTTGACCCCCCTCGCTCATTTAATCCCTCTTCCCTCATTTTAACTGGACTTCTAGAGCTCGGCCTGGTGCTTGGCTGTAGATGATATTTCTTATTTCTGTATTTTCTTTACATATATATGATTTTAAAGTGTCATTTTTACTTTTCAGTTTCAGGCAAAGAGTTGGAAAAATCTTATCCTGAAAATATGTCAAGGGCCCATCCACCCACTGCCAGCTCTGTATTCCTATAAGCTTCAGTGTCTTGTCAAGCAGATGCTGAAAAGGAACCCTTCGCAGCGTCCCTCCGCTACCACCCTGCTTTGCAGAGGCAGTTTAGCTCCACTGGTCCTGAAGTGCTTACCCCCCGAGGTATGACAAGAGTGTCTCCCGTTGGCTCTAGCATGGCATCATTTCTTTTTAACTTATCTGGAGGTGGGCATGGGTGTACCAGGGTGTGCGTGGAGATGTCAGAGGACAACTTGGCGTTCTCCTTCCATCTGTAATGGGTCCAGTGATCAAACTCAGGTCGTCAGGCTTGGCAGCAGGTACTTTTAACCGTTGAGCTATCTCACTGGCCCCAAAATGGTTATCTCTGAAGCATAATTTACTCATTATACATGCTTGTAAAAACTCACATAATTCAGAAGTGTATTTAGAATGGTTAAACTTCTCTTCCCTCTTCCCCTTCCTGCTGCTTCCTCCAGTAACTGTTACACTCCCTGTACTGGGGTTAAGCCTAGGGCTTCACTGACGGTGGGCAGAGTCTAGCAGTCATTTTGAGATCTAGCAATCATTCAGTTTCCTAGTCCCTCCAGATCTTTTTCTAGACACATAAAACAGATATAGTTTAGACTATATAAGATTTAAATTATAATGTTAGTTGGCTCCCCAACACCCCACTTTTCTTGCTAAGGACCAAACTTGGGCTGTGGTTTTTGCGTCAACACTGGCTTCAGATTGGCTGTCCTATCTTGGCCTCCCAAGTAGCTAGGGTTATACACATCTCCTGACATTCGCTTTGACATGCCATCTTTATTTTCCAACTTTAAGTGCTCTTGTGTTGAAGAGCACTGATAATTATATGACATTATGGTGCGTCTAAAGGAAAGTGTCTTTCTTTACCTTGGTCTGGGTATGCTGGCGAGTAATCCCTGCTGGTGGGCTAAGACAGTAGGATCATAAGTTCAAGGCCTGCTTGGAGTATAGAAAAGTGTTTTTCACATCTTTAAATTTCAGATCATCAGAGAATATGGAGAGCAGATACTGGATGAAACCAAAATATCTGAGCCCAAGAAACTGAAAAAAAGGGGTAAGAATTTTGGGAAGCTTATTTTTCAAATGTGTTTTTTAAAGTATCATAAAATAAAAATATAATTTTTGCTGGGTAGTGGTGGCACATGCCTTTAATCCCAGCACTCAGGAGACAAAGACAGGCAGATCTCTGTGAGTTTGGGAAGCAGAGACAGGGGGAATCTCTGTGAGTTCCAAGCCAGCCAGAGCTGTAACACAGAGAAACCCTGTCTTGAAAAACCAAAAATAAATAAATAAATAAATAAATAAATAAATAAATAAATAAAATGTAATTTTCAAGTTATCAGTTACCAGAGATAGCCTTCAAATAATTTTTTTGCTACTTCAGACATAATTTTCTTCAGATCTTATACTGTTGTAGAATAAATACACTTTCCCAGTGAGGAATCACTCTACACACTTAGAGATTAATAAAGGAAAAAGAAGCTCTTTAGTAACAGTGCATGACTGGTTCTGGTAATGCATAAAAAGGAACCAGTCTCCAAACAGAAAATGTTACCAGTGTCTGTGGACCTTCCATCTACACATTCCACATATGCAGTCATCCTTAACCCTTTCAGGTCCTAGCCCCAGGTCACACTCGGAACAGTTTAAACAGAGACAGGAGACTACAAGTCTTGCCACTTGGGTAGATGGGAGGTTGACACAGCAAAGATATTGCCAGAATTCTTTAAGTATACCAGTGTTGTTCTTTTTGAAGTTGCCACCCAGGGACATCTTGCCCACCTGGCAGAATGATGCTTTTCCTGGTAAGAGCACTGGGGACTTAATGGCAGACTGAATTCTGGTTGTCACCCAGTGCTGCCTATTAGAGGCATGTTCTTTGATATGGGGATAAGCCTAAGGGTGGATTCTAAGTCTGGGTTGTCTCCTTTTGTTATGGAATGGAGCCTAATTGGAGGTCAAGCCTAGTGAAACAGTACCAGAAACTTTCTCACAACCCTAAACTTCAGCTGTGGTATGGAATTTTCTTTCCTACAGTCGCTAACAAGACTGCTTAGTATGATCCTTACCTTCCAGTCATATCAGAGGCCGTGCTCCTTAGCTAAATTATACTTTGTGGAATTTAATATTTCATAAGGAAGTAAATCCTTCACAGCATCAATTTTATTACTGCAAGTTTTTCCCGCCTCAATGTTGTACTTTTAATTTTCAGGGACTAAGAAGAACCTAGTGTGGAAGTTCAGTGATGAGAGAACGTCCGTTTTGTAATTTAGCATCTTAGCCACTTTGGCTTATTATCGGTTAGGTTATAGGGATCTAACCATGAAAATACAACACTGATATTATAGCCAGTTGTATCCACAAGTTTCTGATGGACTATTGTGCAAACTAATTTTTCAAAGGCAGAGCCTTTTCTACCGAGAGCTGTGGCTTTGAGTGGTAGCGGTCAGTCCGTGTTGGCTTATCGACCGTCTCAGGTGCATCATGTAGCATTTTTTTTTTTTATTCTTTCATCAATGACTTCCTTTAGAAGAAGTCCAATAAAGATAATAGTTGTGAGAAGAAGAAGAGAAGAGTTAAGTATAGATCACTCCCAGCTGGGGCACTGTGCATAACAAACCCTGTGTGGAGTTCTCTATCACGGTGATGTCCTCATAGACCACCAGAGAAACATTGTGAAAGCAGTTTGTTTACTTTTCTGGGTTAGGTTGTGTTAGGTTGAAGGAGTTATGAGCCAGGAACTGTGGACAAGACTGAGAACATGTGTGTCACAGTGTCTTCACGGATGTAGGCTCAGTTCACGGATGCAGGCTCGGTTCACAGACAGCATCTTCTTTGTCACTCAAGAGGCAGCCACTCACTTGGCTTTCCAAGTTTGCTTTGATGATAATTTTACCCCGGGTACTATCTTGTAGCTTTTGTTCACATCCCAGGGTAGGAGGAAACACTGGGCAGGAAAACACTAGGAGGATTTTTAATATATTTTCGAAAAATGTAGCTTTACAATTCCCAAAATAGAGCATTACAGGAGTCAGCATCAGAGCGTCTCCCAGGCAGCCCTAACAAGCGAGGCTCAGCTGCCCATCCTCAATAAGCCAATTACAGACAACAGCGGGAAGAGAGTGGAGGGCCCTACTCAGAGTGTCCACACTGGGAAGAGGAACCAAAAGAGCTGGTGACACCCACTGTGAGATCCACACTCCAGTGCCAGGAAAAGAGGAGTGTCCCCCGGGGCCAGGGACTTAAAGAGAGTGAAGGTGTAGGCGGGTAAGACTTACTCACTTGTGCACAGGCCACACACAAATCAGGCGCTGCCAGGCACCCCGGCCCCACAGGACGCACACAGGCAGACAGGTGTGTGTGTGCAGACCAGCACACGCAGGCTGACAAAGGCACTCATCTCCGACATCAAGGCCATATTTATACAGACTCACACAAAAGTGGCATTCTGCCAGGTGTAATTACAGAACAGATGACATCACTGTCACTTTTGGGTTCCCTGGACATCTGGTATCAGCCATTTATTGCTGGCTCATAGCCCCTGGATGTCCAGCATTAGCCGTCTTGGTCTATGCCAGATATCCATCTCAGTCCCATGTTGTCTAAAGATAAAGTGGCTGGTATGGCCTTCTGTTCCCTTCATGCACACACACCCCTTGCCTGTCTTCCAGGGTCCTGACCTGAGGTTCAAGTTTATGGCAGGCGAGGGATATGCTTGACTAAATTGTCCTGGTCAAGGTGGGCCCCCATGGTTGACCCATCATTGTCTTCGTTTAATCTCTCAGTTGTCAGAACCATGTGGAATCCTTTTCCAGGAGACAAGCTCCCCCTCTGTCTTACCCAGGCTTCAGCCTTTCCCCTTTCCCAGCATGAGACTCCTGGGGAAATGCCAGTTCCCTGAGGATTATTGTTCCAGTAGTCTGACAGCCAAAGAGAGGAACATGAATGCCTCTTTAGAATACCTTCATTGACAGTCACAGGAAGAAAAAAGGAGTCAGCGAAATGCTGCCAGAGTGGGACCATTTAGTCTCCAGATAGTAAGAGCAGAACAGTGAAACCATGCACAAGGACAGGGACTGTGCATGATGTGCTTCCTCTCGTGTTTTTATGGCCTGCCCTTCAATAGCCATTTATTAAGATGTCGAATGAAGCAGGGCATGGTAGCATGTGCCTTTAATCCTAGCACTTTGGAGGTGAGGCAGGGGGATCACTGTAAGTCTCAGGCCAATACAAAATGAGTTCTATGCTAGTGAGGGCTATACGGTGAAACCCTGCTTTAAAAACAAAAACAAGCAAAAACAAAAGTCAGTAAAATGTGGGGGACGAAGACTCCTCTGGCTTCTCGGGTGCTTAAATGGGTTGGCATAAATGACTTCCGTGTTATCGGAACATTATGACTGAAACAGCATGAGCTGCTTCTTTTAATATCTAGAGAATATCACCAGGTGTTGAAAGCTTGCTACCTTTTCAGGTTAATGCTGTGGTCAAGTATCTTTAAAATCCTTATTTGTCAGCCACCAATGCCAGTGTTGGAGAGGCTGAGGAAGGACAATCAGGGTGTAAGGACTGCCTGGGCTATGTAGTGGGGGCCTTTCTCAACGCACAAAACACGAGGGGGAAAGCGGGGAGAAGCTATGCTAGAATTTAGTAAGACAAGCCTTCCTGTGCTTTCTCCTACCTTCTCTCTCAGCAGACCCCAGCGGAGTCAGGATAGCTCCGGGAGATGAAGCAAATGCCATGGTAAGTGCTTTAAAATGGAATTGTGAAGCATGCGTCTGGTGAGCATCAGGAGTTCTGACATGCTGTGAGGTTTCGGGAGGTGGCCTCGCCCCTCCAGCTAAGTTGTCCTTCACCTTTTGATGCACCAGGGAGCTGTTGCCCTGTACCACCTGCTGAGCCCTGCAGACCTTCATTTATTCTTTGTTCCCATTTTTAATTGCCGATGGCAGTGGTATCAATCTAGATATGACAGAACTCAGTCCTGCCTCCAGACGTGAAAGTTTAGTTTGAGCCTGGCTTCTTGTTTTGCTTTGCTTTTTTATCATGGTAAGTGTGTGTGTGTGTGTGTGTGTGTGTGTGTGTGTGTATGTGTGTGTGTATGTGTGTGTGTATGTGTGTGTGTATGTGTGTGTGTGTGTGTGTGTGTGTGTGCTTTTCTCCTTGCTGTGACAGAGTACTTGACTTAAGCAACTAAAGGAAGTGGGGTGGGAGTGGGGGGTGGAGGGGAGGGAGGGGATGGGGGGCGCGAACCACGACACGTATTGTGGCTCACTTGAGGTGCTGTCCATCCCAGCAGGGAACGTGGCAGCAGGAGTGTGAGGTCCTGGAAGCAGAGAACTGGACCTGCTTTCTCCTTTCTGCCTTTTTCATTCAATTTGGATATCAGCCTAAGGGATGGCACCACCCGCAATGGGCTGGGCCCTCCCCCATCAATCACTAATTCTGAAAATGCTCTACAGCTGGGTCTTATGGCGGCATTCTCTCAACTGAGGCTCCCTCAACTCCCTGATAACTCTGGCTCGTGTTAAGTTGTCATAAAGCTAGCCATCCCTCATGCAGGGTTTGCCCTTTTGCCCTTGACTTCTCTTACTCCGTTCGGTTTTCAGGGTTCATCCATGTTGCAGCAGGTACCAGAATTTCATTCCTTTTTACAGCCAAGGAATGCTTAGGTCACTCACTGTTTGGACTTTGATATTTTTCTGTTCAAAAGATTGTAGTCCCTCTTAAGTTATCCTGTGAATCAAGTTGACATTTTCTGGGCTGGTATTCAAGGTCCTGTTGGTCACTCTGAGCCCTGGGCAGCTCTGACCCTCTATTCCACTAAGGATGCAATAAAGCCATGAACGGTGACAGCAGGTCTCCTTCCCACAGCACCCGCCTTAGCAAATCAGCTGTGACTTGTGGACTGATGGTTTTCTGTTTCGATGCTCCAAGTAGCTTGCTTTCTTTTGTTGCACTGAAATCAAATAGTGAGGGCTTTGCTCAGCCTCTGAGCTACATCCCCAGCATCTAACCTTTTAAATAAAAAGGTTAAAAAGATAGCCAGGCAGGAGGGTCAAAAAAAATTGAAGACACTGTGTCAGGAGCACAGATAGGGTTTGTGTAACCAGGCAGAAGGAAATGGAGTTACTCTGTCGTTACTGGGTTTTTTTTTTTCCTCTTTTGAGGGGCCCTCTACCCAGCTCCCAAATAAATCACTTATAGAGGCTTATTTATTAATTATAAATGCCCAGCTTTAGCTTGGCATATTTATTGCCAGATTTCCTTATCTTCAATTATCCCATCTACCTTTTACTTCTGGACTTTTCCCATTCTCTTACTTCTGTAAATCTTACTCTTACTCCATGGCTTGCTGTGTAGCTGGGTGGCTGGCCCCTGGAGTCCTTCTCCTTCTCTGGTTACTTTTTCTCTTCACTTCCCCATCTCTGGCTGCTTCCTCCCAGATTTCTCCTTCTATATATCCTCTCTACCAGCCAGCTCCACCCATCCTTTCTCCTGCCTCACTATTGGCCATTCAGGTGTTTTAGACAGGCACAGTAACACAGCTTCACAGAGTTAAACAAATGCAACATAAAAGTAGCACACCTCAAAATAATATTCCATCCACCACATTATTCCAAAGAGACAAGTGCTCATGTCGAATCTTCCCCTCCAGCAAAACCCAGACTCTCTCTTAAACTCTCCTTCCATGGAATGCTCCAGAAAACAGCCCAGAGGAAGTGGGGACTAGTTTATACTGATGTTGAAGAAACTCATAGTAATAGAATTGGTGTTATAAAGGATTTGCTAATGGATTTGGTTAGGAGACATTAAATCATAAAAAGTAGAACTTAGGTAAGGGAGCACTGTCCTCCAAACACCCCAAAGATAAGTAGTAGCTAAGTAGGCCTGTCAGAGTGAAATTTACTAGGCCTGTGAAATTCACATGCCAGCCTCACAGGCCAGCCATTAAGCCCATCCCCAAAGAACAAGCCTCTAACACTCAGCTCTCGGGAGGGGGGCAGCTTAGGGTCACAGCCAATGGTAAGTCCTGGCCTGCCTAAAGCCCCCAGTTCTCTTTTTAAGAAAAGCATAATTTTGCCAGGTAGGTAAGATGTCCCTGGGTAACAATTATTATAAAAAGAACAACACTGATGTACTTAAGAAATAATCCTTGCAATATCTTTGCTGTGTCAATCTCCCATATGCCCAAGTGACCAGACAGGAAGTCTCCTATCTCTGTTTAAATTGTTCAAAGTGTAACCTGGAGCCAAGACCTGAAGCAGATTTAAGGATGACAGCATGTGTAAAATGCACACGCCTAAAGTGCACATAACTGTTGAAATCTCTTCAAGGCCAGCTCTTCTTTGGGTGTTAGCCAAAAGCTAGGCAGGCACTATTAAAGAGCCTTTCCTTCGTTACTTTCTAAGTGTGCAGAATGATTCCTCACAGGGAAGGCATGTTATTTCTGCAACAACAGGAGAGCATTACCAACACAGACCACAGAACCAACAACTGTTCGGATTTAAGACCCAGATAGTTCTGTCTGGGATGAACTTTCAGTTCTTGAAACTCCTGTTAGTACATACAGCCAGCCAGCCTGCCAGGGAGGAGCTGTGCCCTGTAATTCATAAGGACTCACTGGGGACTAAACCATAATTCATTATGCATTGACTTCCTCTCACAAATACAGAAGCCATAGCTAAGATTAAATTTTCCCTAAAAAAAATTATGGATGGGCTTGGGGATTTAGCTCAGTGGTAGAGCACTTGCCTAGCAAGCGCAAGGCCCTGGGTTCGGTCCTCAGCTCTGGGAAAAAAAAAAAAAAAATTATGGTTTCCAGTTGGCATTCCTTGAGTGTTTGTATTTGTTCATGATTATCTTTGTGCCTCTCTAATTTTTTGTTTCTTTGTTTTTATTTCTTTGAGACAAGGTCTCATGTAGCCCAGACTGGCTTCAAAGTCTCTGTGTAGCCAAGGACAACTTGAAATGCCCCGTCCTTTCCCTTTCCCTGCCAAGTGCTGGAGTTCTAGGCACACATCACCACATCTCTGCGTTGTCATTTCATGCGAACATTCTTTACAGCCGGGTGTGGTGCTGCACGCCATTAATCTGAGCACTCGGGAGGTAGAGGCAGGTGGATCTCCGAGTTCTTGACCAGCCAGGACTACAGAGTGAGACCCTGTGTCAACCAAACAAAACAGTGAAATAAATGGGAGGAATTGCTTTCACTTTTTTTCCCCCTGGTAACACTTTTAGGAGGTGTTATGGGGGTAAGGAGGAAAGCAGAGTTCTTCAGCTTTTTGTTTGATGCCCTACTCTGATCATGTACTGTTTACATACTGACTAGCGAGGAGTCTAGATAACAAAGAATTAAACTACACTTGTGATCTGTGCTTGGCCCTGGTGTGAGAGGGGGCCTTAAGGAAGTTGTTTTGTTTTATTTTTTATTTATTTATCTATCTATTTATTTATCTATCTATTTATTTATTTATCTATCTATCTATCTATCTATCTATCTATCTATTTATTTATTTTGGTTTTTCAGGACAGGGTTTCTCTGTGTAGTTTTGGTGCCTGTCCTGGATCTCGCTCTGTAAAACAGGCTGGCCTTGAACTCACAGAGATCCGCCTGGCTCTGCCTCCCAAGTGCTGGGATTAAAGGCGTTCGCCACTGCTGCCCAGCTCTTAAAGAAGTTTTTGCATGCATTCAATCATGCTGCTCATTGTCGCTGTGGAGTGTTTTTGTTTACAGTATTAAAATGTATGCCAGCAAAATAGGTGGTTGGTCAAAGCAGCTTCCAGCACCGGTGTGTGCATCATAACCAGACTCTTCCTCACCCCCCAAAAGATTATCGTCATCATGAAATTTATGAATAATTAAACCTGTAAAATTTCTAATGTACCTTAGATTATAAATAATGTTTCACTATTATGTTGGTGCAAGTAAAATATACCCTGATGCTGTGGTACCTTTAAAAAATAATTTCATTGTGATATTGTTTTAGATTTATTGAAGCTTTTTTTTTTTTAAAGATTTATTTATTCATTATGTATACAGTGTTCTATATTGCACATATTCCTGCAGGCCAGAAGAGGGAGCAAGATCTCATTACAGATGGTTGTGAGCCACCATGTGGTTGCTGGAAATTGAACTCAGGACCTTTGGAAGAACAAGCAGTGTTCTTAACCTCTGAGCCATCTCTCCAGCCTAGCTTTTTTTTTTTTTTTTAAAAGAAAAGATTTCTCACTGCCGGGTGGTGGTGGCGCATGCCTTTAATCCCAGCACTTGGGAGGCAGAGGCAGGTGAATCTCTGTGAGTTCGAGACCAGCCTGGGCTACATAGTGAGTTCTAGGAAAGGTGCAAAGCTACACAGAGAAACCCTGTCTCGAAAAACCAAAAAAAAAAAAAAAAAAAGAAAAAAAAAAGAAAAGAAAAGATTTCTCTGTGTGACCCTGGCTGTCCTGGAACCCATTCTGTAGATCAGGCTGGCCTCGAACTCACAGAGATCCGCCTGCCTCTGTCTTCCTGAGTCCTGGGATTAAAGGTGTGTGCCACCACCCGGCTTATTGAAGCATATTTTACATATGATAAAATGTAGCCATTTTTAGCATATAGTTAGTGAATTTTGGTTATTTTATTCAGGTAGCCATCTAGTCAGCATCACAGTAAGAATTCAGAAATTCGCCGGGCATTGGTGGCGCACGCCTTTAATCCCAGCACTCGGGAAGCAGAGGCAGGCGGATCTCTGTGAGTTCGAGGCCAGCCTGGGCTACCAAGTGAGTTCCAGGAAAGGCGCAAAGCTACACAGAGAAACCCTGTCTCGAAAAATCAAAAAAAAAAAAAAATTCAGAAATTCAAATCCTCTGAAGAGTTTGTTCCCCTTGCAGAGGACCTCTACCTCTGCCCTTGGGAAATTATGTGTTAATAATGCTGTGTATTGCTGAACTCTGGGGGCCTGTTCTGAGAAAGCATTCTTTGGTGATTTCATCATTGTGCAAACATCCTAGAGGACGCCATTGTCACTAAGGGACATACGTTAGGGGGTCACTGGCTGAAGCATTGTGCAGAACACAGCTCTGTCACTGCCCTTCGTGGACTGTTCAGCAAGTCCCCCCAAAATGAAAAGGGGACAGTTTGTGAACAAAGTGAAGAAAAGGCCAAAAAGCAAATAAGATAATCCAGGATTGAGGCAGCAAGAGAATCCTGTAGGCCACCCCTGGGCAGGGCTAAGTGACCTCAGAATTTGAGGCTGCTGTGGGACCAGAGAACATCGATTTTCAATGGGGTAGAGATTGGTGTTCTCACTTCCTTTCTCTTGCTGTGATCAAACACTCTGAGCAAAAGCAACTTAGAGGGCCAGGCTGTCGCTAAAGGAGCAGGGTAGGAACTTAGCAGGAGCTGAAGCAGAGACCGCAGAGGACACTGCTTGCTGGCTCTCTCCTAGGTATACGCTTAGGAGCTTTCTTATACAGCCCAGACCCACCTGCTGCGAGAAAGGTGCTGGACCTCCTACATCAGTTAACAATCAAGACTCCTTCCTCAGATGACTATAGACTGTGTCAAGTTAGTAGGACATTGGGCATGCCTGAGGGCTTTTAACACCCACTTCCTCCAAGCTTCACGATTCTGATGGGTTGCAGGTGGGTTTTGAAGTCACTGGTGTGCTGAGCCATCACTGTGACATGACAAGAGATATTTTGTGTCCCCTTGATGTCAAAAAGAATTTTGAGGGGCTGGAGAGATGGCTCAGTGGTTAAGAGCACTGACTGCTCTTCCAGAGGATCTGGGTTCAATTCCCAGCACCCACATGGCAGCTCACAACTGTCTGTAACTCCAGGATCTAACACCCTCCCACAGACATACATACAGGCAAAACACCAATAGAATAAAAATAAAAAAATTAAAAAAAAAAAAGAATTTTGAGAACCACAGCATAAGAACAAGAAAGGTTAGTGTGTCAGCAAGGCCTGTTGCCCATCTATTCATTCAACCAGTAACTGAGAACCAGTGCCTGGGACCAGCTAGATGTTGCATTTATATCCCTTTTCTGAATATGTACATGTTTAGTGAAGACCACTCATTGCGTTACTATGCTGCATGAAGTTAAGGGTTCAGATAGTTTGGAAAAGTACCGACTTAACCACATTTCTATAAGAGTTTTATATGACTGGGGTGTGAGATTTTGGAATAAATACTCTAAGACCCAGGCGAACAACCCATTTAAAAATTTTTTTTATTACATTTATTTAATTATTGGAGGTAGGGTCACATATGCTGTGGTATGGTGGTCAGAGGACAATTTGCTGGAGTTGATTCTCTCAGCAGCAAGTGCTCTTAACTGCTGGGCCATCTCTCTCCACTCTCTCTCCAGGCCCCCCATCGTAATAATTTTTGGGTATACAGTTCAGTAGTATTTACACTCATACACATTAATGTTTGACTACTTTAAAAAATTGTAGCTACCAGAGTACCAGAGTAAACATGAAGTTAAGTGTGTAAGGAGGTAGGGAGGATCTGGGATGAGATGGAGGAAAGGAAGCCAAGGAAGCCATGATCAGAATATATTGTTACTTTCAATAAAAAAGAAAAAAAGTAGGTAAATATCTCTGCTGTTTATATATGTGTATATACATATAAACACACATATATATCCATCCTGTAATAGCTACTGACATGCATGGCTATTAATATACATGTACATGAGCAAACTGTTATTCATATGCATGAGTCTATGATATATATAGCTATTAATATGTTTGTATTTGGGTTTCTATGACTTCATGTTTTTAGTGCATTGCTTTTTACTTTTTAATTAAAATAGCTGATTACATATTTGTTTGCATTTCTGTAGAAATACAGACGTTATTTAATCACTGTTTTAAAATCTTTTATAAAGCGGGAGGAAGAACAGGATAGAAAGTGTAGCCGTGCTGAATTGGAAAGCACTCATACAAACTCAGTTGGAAGTGCACTGAGGAGAGCAGCCAGAGGAAATCCGGGTGAGTGACTCAGATTATGCTCACTACTGATGCAGGGAGTTGGGGACTGTGAGTGAATACCAATGTTCACCTTACTTGGTCTTGGGTATCATTAGCAAGTAGGCAGGTGGGTATTTATTGCTCATCCAGGACTTAATATTAGAGAAATATTTTGGTTATTTGCAAAAAAGAGACATTAAGGTCTGGAGAGATGGCTCCATGGTTAAGAGCCCTGGCTGTGCCTCCAGAGGACCTGGGTTCAATTCCCAGCACCCACACAGGAGCTCACAAGTGTCTGTAGCTCCAGTTCCAGAGAATCTGAGGCCTTCTGACCTCTGTGGGCACCACACACTCACATGGTGCACAGACATATATACAGGCAAAATACCTAATAACATACAGTTTTTTAAAAAAGAGAGAGACTAAGGGCTGGGGGTGTGGTTTGGTAATAGAGTTCATGCTCTCATACTGAGTCTCTGGGTGAGAACCTCAGCCCACAACACAATCAAAGGGAAGTAGGGAGGGAAGAGAAGGCTTGCCAGTGAGTCATTAGAAGTGTAGCTAACTCCGTGTGCATGAGTCCTTGGGAGTTTCACTCCTGTACATCATGCAAAAGGTTAACAATACACATATTTTAACGCAGCCACTTTGACGGTTCATTCTGAACTGAGCTATCATTTTGCATGATCTTATTTCAAGACTTTTGTTGATATTTCCTTTGTTCCTAAGACTGGACAGGACTTTTGCTGCATCTGCATTTGAAAGAGACAAGAAACACTTCTTCCTTGTTAGAGTACATGTTTAGATGTGGATGAATAGACAGAATGATGCTGTTGACCCTCCTTTTCCACATTTAAGAATCAGGTAGTCCATCAGAGCACCAGAGGAGTACCACTCCAGCAAGCCCTCACAGGCAGCAGTGGGAGAGACATGTTCCCAGTTCAGCTCTAGCAGCGTTGGAAGAAGCACCCATCCTTACCTCCAGTTTCACAGCAGAGGAGGACAGAGGTCAGCACCATCACTGTTCCTTGGGGTCTGGGTTCAGATACCGAGGTTCATGCATGCTCAGGTGCCTCATGGAAAATGCATGCAACACCCGTATCCTCCTATATGCTTTACTCTCTAGACCACTTGTACATAAGATGACAAAGTCTGTGTAAATAGTTGTCACACTGCACTGTTTATGTGCATACGTGAATATGTTCAATACAGACTTTTTTATTTTTTAATTTTAATTTTGTGTATGTGTGAGAGAGAGAGACAGAGAGACAGAGAGAGACACACACAGATATATATACTCTATATGTGCATATGTATATGAATCCAGAAGAGGGTGTCAGATCCCTTGGAGCTGGAGTTACAGACATTTGTGAGCTTTCCAGTGTGGGTGCCAGGATCTGAACTCTGGTCCTCATAATTGAGCAACATGTGTTCTTAATGACTGAGCCATCTCTCGAGCTCCAGACTTCACTTTTAAAATAAAATCTATATCTTAGATCCAAAAACTTGGAGCCCATGGATATACAGGGAAGACCATAGCTAGACTGAACACTCTCTAGTAGAATTCACCATGCTGGGGTTTTAATTTATATCACTCTGCAATGGACATTTGGTGCTCCTCATGTAGGTGAGTGAATTAGATTTTCACTGAGAGTCAAATATAATCATAACTTTGCTTAAAATATGATCTGAAAGATAGATGCTGGAAATTCTTTTTTTTTTTTAAACCTGGTACTAATGTCTCTCTTTACAACTAGGTGGTTCTGTAATAAAGTACAGTGAAAATCATGCCCGTAAGCAGTGGCTCAGAGAGCCCCCTGAGACCTTGTTGTCAATGCTGAAGGATGCTGATCTCAGCCTGGCATTTCAAACATACACAATATATAGACCAGGTAACGTTCGCCTATTATATGGTCATAAGAATCCTTTGACTTTTAAAAATAGGGTAAAATATGAACACAATTGATCATCTTAATAATTCTTTTAAAGATGTAATTTTTTATGTATCTATGTGAGTATATGCCACTTGTGTGCAGGTGCCCAGGGAGGCCAGAAGAGGGAGTCAGATCCCCAGGAGCTGGAGTTAATAGGCAGTTGTGAGCCACCGTGTAGGTGCTGGGAACCAAACTCGGGTCCTCTGGAAGAGCGGCAAGTGTTCTTAACTGCTGAGGCACCTCTCTCCAGGCCCTCATCTTAACCCTCCCCGAGTATACAGTTCAGTAGTTTTACACTCATGCACGTGATTGTGTAATCAGTCTCCAAATTCTATTTCTTTGCAAAGCTGGAGCTGCACACATTAAATAATAACTCCATTTTTTTCTTCCTCAAATCCCTATAACTTCAAAATTGTAAAGCTGGCGCAGGAAAGATGGCTCAGCAGTTAAGAGCATCCTGCATTTGAGAGGACCGGGGTTCAGTTCCCAGCACCCATGGGGCAACTTCAGTTCTAGAGGATCCAGTACACTCTTTTGGTACACAGGCACATGTGTGATACATGCATAAGTGTGGGCACACACACATACACATAAAATAAAGATAAATAAATCTTTGAAGTTCCAAAATTGTAAAGGTTTTCTTGAGTCATTTATGGCCAGTCTTAACCTGTGTTTAAAATTTCCCATACAGATACTTTATTTCTATTTCCTGATTTCTTATTTTGACAATCACAATACTGCTGTGTTTGAAAAAGAGTCATTTTTAAATTGTTAGTGGTGCTGGGGTCATGCTATTGCACATGATAAGCTGTATCTCTAGCCCAGGAACAGCCCTTTTTGCCAATGTAAATATACAGTTGTCTTGGGGACAACCTCAAACCTCAAAGTTTCTTTTCTTTTTGGTTTTTCAAGACAGGGTTTCTCTGTGTAGCCCTGACTGATCTGGAATTCACTCTTTAGACCAAGCTTGCCTCAAACTCACAGAGATCCACCTGCCTCTGCCTCCCTAGTACTGGGATTAAAGCCACCATGCCCAGCTTCAAATTTTCTTTAAATTATATTATATTGAATATATTCAATTATAGAGTTTCTCTGTATAGCCCTGGCTGCCCTGGACCCTGGCTGCCCTGGAACTCACTTTGTAGTTTTGTAGACCAGGTTGGTCTTGAACTCAGAGATCCACCTGCCTCTGCAAGTACTGGTATTAAAGGTGTGAGCCACCACCACCCAGCCAGGATTTAATTTTTAAAACATATTTTCACTAAACTTATTAGACAGAACAACCATTTATAATATTGTCCTTAGGTCTTCAGGCCAGAGAACTGCATTTAAGGATTGCATATGTATGCATATAACTTGGAGAATTCAAATGCTAACTCTTCTTGTTTGTTTATTTTCTGTGTTTTTATTTATTCTTCTCTCATACAATGTATCCTGACTGCAGCCTCCCCTCCTTCTACTCTCCCATCCCCCCCCCCGCCCTACCCCCCTCCTTGCTTACTTAAAATCTGAGATGAATCATATCAGGTAGGGCCTATAATGACATGGCAGTTTTTGATGGTGT
Organism: Peromyscus nudipes; assembly: GCA_902168325.1. NCBI lineage: Eukaryota > Metazoa > Chordata > Mammalia > Rodentia > Cricetidae > Peromyscus > Peromyscus nudipes. The sequence goes on from CABHPH010161024.1 coordinate 17,952, forward strand.
TACAAGAGATTGAGTTATACTTGTTTATTTGATGAATAGACAAGAATACTTGTCTATTGAGTGGCTAATATACATTGTGATAAAAAGAAAAAGAGAGCTGGTGTCTAGCCCAGCAGTGGTGTGCTCTGTCTAGCATGCATAAGGCCTTGAGCTAACAACTTAGCTCTCTTTTATTATTTGTTTTGAGATAGAATCTCCCCAAATTGCTCAGACTATAATATAGATTTCTTATTTTAGAAATTTTTAGTGTATTCCCCCCCACCCTCTCTTGGAGAAAGTGTTGCTTTAAAACTTAATCCACATTCTGCTACTTCCTGGGTCTGTTGTCTGCCCAAATTGTGATGAGTAAATGCTGTTTAAATTGGCTGGCTTCCCCAGGCTCTGTGGCTCTGATCTGTAGTCCTAACATTTGGGCCTGTGATGAAGAGTAGCCCAGGAGATCAAGTCCAGCCTGGGCAACGTAGTGAGACCCATTTAAAAACAAACAGGTAAACTGTCATTCTTTCTATTGCTATTCCCTTGAAGGTACAGAAGGATTCTTGAAAGGTCCCCTTTCTGAAGAAACAGCATCAGACAGTGTTGATGGTGATCTTGAATCTGTTATTTTGGATCCAGAGAGATTTGAACCGCGGCTGGATGAAGAAGACACGTACGTTGTAATAGACCTAGACTGCTCTAATTGGGGAATGGAACCTGTATGCACATGCCATATCATACCACAATAATTTCAGATTTAGTAATAGCTGGACTACTTTCCATCCTAAACGAGCACTTCTGTTTGCTCTTGTATGGTGGGCAGTACGGACATTTTACTATGAATTCCTGGCTGGATCCTGCACATAGTATTTTTTTCAGACCAGACCTGTCTTTGTTTCTTAGTTTCAAGACATTTAGACTCCTCCTGCATCAGCTTTTGGGTGTTGGGATTAGATATGTGTGCAAATATATCTGGCTTTCGTTTTATAATGCATTAGGGTTTTTTTTTAACATTAATGTAAAAGATGTTAAGTGACACTTTTTTGGGGAGAACTAACATTTTTTTCTCTACTCAATTACCTTATGGAATTGAGTTTTCAAAAATTAAAATAGGATATGGTAGAATTCTGCATTGAACCCATCAAGAAGTACAAAGCATCCCCTGATACAGAGGCTTATCATCCAAACTGTTTTTTCACAGGGACTTTGAGGAGGAGGATGAAAACCCTGATTGGGTGTCAGAGCTCCAGAAGCAAGTGGGATTGCAGGACATGTGTGATGGGAAACTCCTCGGAGAACGTGCCTGAACCTGTCGGGGAAATGCTGATGACCGGAAATGAAATGAAGACAGGAAATGTACCACAAGCTTAGAAAACAACCCAGAGCCCTTGTGAGTTTTCTAACACAAGGGAGGTCTAGAGATGCTGTGTGCCTTGCATTCCGGTAGACTGATAGCCTGCTGGCTAACTCTGTGTGTGATAAAGGAAATTACCTAACTTCTTTGATCCCTAATTTTCTCAACTATACAATGAGAATAACAATGCCTACCTCATAGGAACCAAGACAGTTATAGCCACCCATGTGTTGTTATCCACGGTTACTATGTAACACTCTCACCTTTCCTAAAGGGCTAAGGATCTAAATACATTAAATTGTGACATTAAATGTGTGCTATTTTTCAATAATACCCAGATTGGGGATGCTTCAAGATGATTTCCAGTGATCTCTATCTCTACCAACTAGCAGCTGTCCTTAAATGTTCCTCATAGGCTTTAAATGTTCCTCATAGGTCAGGGGATCAGCCCTGAGATGAATGGGTGCGCTCTAGAGCCTCCCAGAATATTGCAGTCCTGGACCCGAGGCAGGACTCCAGACAAAGAGATGTGACGAATGTCAGAAACTAGCAAGTGCCATGGAATGATGTGGGGCACCATGCACATCCATGCTGGATCCTGGACCCCATCATGTATTACCTCATTTAATGCTGTGACACTTTAGAGAAGGGAAATCTTTTTTTTCTGTTTTTATTTTTTTTCATTTTTCTTTATTAAGAAATTTTCTACTCACTCCACATACCACCTGCAGATCCCCCTTCCTCCCTCCTCCCACCCCCAGCCCTCTCTGCCAAGCCACCCTGCATCCCTACATCCCCCAAATCAAGGGAGTCATCAGAGCCCAGCACACTGAGCCTAGGCAGATCCAAGCCCCTTCCCACTGCACCAAGGCTGTGCAAGGCGTCACACCACAGGCACCGGATTCCCAGAAGCCTGCCCATGCACCAGGGACAGATCCCGATCCCCCTGCCTGGATGCCCCCCAAACAGTTCGAGCCAAACAACTGTCTTCTGTGTCCATAGGGCCTAGTCCAGTCCCATGGGGGAGAGGGAAATCTTTCCCTAGAGAAAAAACCGGCTTCTCCTGACCCCGTATGATGAAGAGTGGGTAGAAATTATAGTCCAGTCATTTACCAGGATCTGCTGAAATATGGACGATGAGTAGCTTTTAACAACTTAACTCCTCCTTTTTTTTCAGTGCTGGGGATCAAACCCAGGACCTTATGAATGCAAGGCAAGTAATCTGCCACAGCCGCACCACAGACCAGATTCTGTCTATCTTAACATGCAAAGGCTGTGCAAATCCCCACCTGACCTGTGTGTCTCCCTGTGCTCAGTCTTGTGGTCAGTGTGAACCTCCTGTTGTCTCTGGCAATTTCCCTGTCTTCCCTTGCCATTTTGGGGGAGTGCTGGTTAGGTATTTTGTTTTCATCCTCAGTTTGGGTATGTCCGGTGTTCTTCACAAAGGTAAGCCCCGCCCTCATCGTACATGACGGCAGCACGGTGTGCCACAGATGCTGCTTGTCTCGATCAGTAGTTAACTCGGTATCTGCTGGGTTTCTCATCACAGGGACTAACTTCCTGTCCCTGTTCCGCTCACTGCCACTAACGGCCCCACTGGCCTGAGAGGATTCATGGTCTACCTCTGTTAGAGCAGAGAGTGTAATGTTACACTAAGTCGCTGGTTAGGTTGCTGAATTGTGTCCAGTTGGTTCCTGTGCACTTTGTGATGTTCTTGTCCTTTTAAATCACTACATTTTTAAATTACTAGATTAAATTAGATAAAGTAGGATCAACCTGTACCTTCTCTGTTCCAGTCCCAGAATCAACGGGTTTTTTTCCCCCCAAGAAGCCACGGTTCCTCTCATTGTTTTAAAGCCAATATCTGGGTGCTGAGTGTGCTGGTTGCCCCTGGCATATCTGGGTCCTGTCTACACACCTGTGTTCTGTGTACCCCCATTTCTCTGTATATTAAGTCAGGCACAGCCTCACACTGAAGTCACTGACTAATCCAATCCCATAAGGTTAATTCAGGCTTTTCCTCTTGCTCTTTTTATATTTCTGTTTTCTTTGTTGGTGAGAAATACAGATTGCAGCCATCTGTTTAGTTGTTGAGACCAGTATACATACAAAGCAGTGTCCAAACTGTTAACCCTCGCTGCTGGGAGGAACAGATTAGCAGCTAGAGTGCAGAGCTAGTGTGTGGCTTCTGTTGGCTTTACCCTTCCTAGGTCAGTCCCTTGAACATTAGCTCACTACTTTTCTGGTGATCTTTTGTGTTCAAGAAGGCGTGAATAGTTACAAGAATATTTCTAAGACACTCAACTTCCATGTATACCATCCTCCACATCTCCTTATCTGTTCTAATCACTAGGCACAAACATTACAATCCATCAGACAAAGCAAACTCGAAATTATGTGCATAATAATATCTAATTAACCACTGAAGAGTCGAATTATAAATCCTCTTGAAAACCAGGAGGTTTCCACTTTAAACCAAACTTTCATGCGTTTGCTTATTTGGGTGAGATTTGCCAGCCCTGATAGCTTTTAAAAAGAGAGAGAATTGGGTGTGGCACACCTCTTTAGTTTCAGCAGGGAGGTGGAGGCAGGCATCTGGACCTTTGAGTTCCAGGCCAGCCAGGGGTGCATAGTGAGACCCTGTTACAAAAAAACAAACTAACAAAACCCCCACAACACTTCAGGTCCTATGGGCAAGAAATGCTAATTTCCATCTACATGCTTCTTTCAGAACTGTGGTGACCAACAAGAACTTGAAGCATTGAAAAGATCATGTTGCTATAAAATTCTGACCCAGGAAGTAGGATGCAGATAGAGGAGGAAAAGGAGTAATGTGCGTTTTTGGAGAAGTGAGCTTTGTTTGGGGGGTCATAGACAACGGTGGGATACGAAATGGTCATGAGACTTGGATTCCACTGGATATGGCTGTCTTCCTTGTGTTAGTATTTACCACCCTGAAAGAGGTATATTTTTCCACAGGTCTACCTATGCCTTGATGTACCTATATGGCGTTAGGTTGAGAAGGGCGTTTGCAGACCCCTGGGCAGCACCTGGTTTTGTTTGTGGACTAGGATTCCTTTAATACACCCCTCAGCAGTATTTGAGACCTTGCATGAGAAACCTGCTTCCTCCTGGGAGTATATATCACAGTTAAACTCTTCTTAGTGTGTATGGGACCCTAGGCACCATCGCCACCACCTCCCCCAACAACCAGACCAACGTTCCCTCTCAGCATTGCTTGCTCATCAGAAACCTCTGTAGGTGGCAGGCAGCAGAGAATATATATACCAACGACACCAAAGAAACTCTCCTATCCCTACGCACAAAAAGCCTGCCAAAAAAAAGGGTATAAAGCTTCAAAAAAAAAAAAAAAAATGCCGCCCATAGAAGTCTGGAAAATAGCCAACCACATCACACACCCTGGAATCCGAAGATTGCAACGAGGCAATCTGACTGATCGCCCACCCCACAGTTCTGGAAAAGTTTGCCCCCAACGTGGTTTCTCCCAGCTCCCTACTCTCCACTACAAAAACCGAATCTCAGACCTCACACTGCCTTCTGCACCCACAGATACCAAA
>CABHPH010161025.1:0-21976 GCA_902168325.1 Peromyscus nudipes
TTACTTAAAGAAATTGCTCCGAGGGTCTCCGTGGAGATCTCTGTCGCTTCTTTTGGTGTGTTTTGCTTGTTCGTTTAAATGCTCCCAGAGCACATGGTAGAATTCTAGCTAATTCTCCACAGGATAGGGCAAGCATGGCCAGGTGCATGGTGCTGTGAATGAGGCTTTCTTTGGACACCTCCCCGCACAAGTAATGTCTGGAGAGCGCAGATATTTAATCCTTGATACATGCGCATTCCTCGTTTGGAGCCCTTTCTCAGAATGACACAGACAGCTGATGTGAGTGATTCCAAGTTACCCTGGCTGGTGTCACAGTTGATCACAATCCATTTTACTTCACTTAATTAGAACAAGCATTTCTCAAGGCTCCCACCTTTCTTATTTAGTTATGTATGTGTTTATTCTTTGAGAATTTCAACCGTGGGCACAACATATTTTAACCATATCTAGTCCCTCACTCCCCCCACCCCTCAGAGACCTCTTCCTCCCCTTATACCTCTCCCACCTTCAGGTGCTGCTGCGGCTCCTCCTTCTTTACAAGGTAATGAGTCCAGATAGAGAAGCTAGGGTGTGCGTGGGTGTCGGACCGCATCCGCTGGAGCACCGTGAGAGGCCACACTCTCTCCACCAGCGACTTCCAGTAGCCCCCAGCCGGAGGTGGGTCTTCATGAGCCCCGTCCTACGCATGTTGGGATTCTGGACTCACTTGATCTTATGTGTACGGTCATAGATGCTGTCAGTTCGTGTGTTTTCCTAGTCATACCCCAAAACGCTCTTCCACCACAGGCTCCCACTGCCTCCGCCTCTGACAGTTTTTCCTCCTCATTTTCCTTAATGTTCTCTCTTGTTGTTAACATTGGTGCTAGGTGTCAAACTCCAATTCTCCTGTTTGTGCAGCAAGCGCTTTACCGTCTGTCTCCCAGCCCCACGGTAAGATGTTTTGAGAGAGAGGCAGTGTTCAGATAGCTTTTGACGTGGCCCATTCCTACCCTTGTTCTAGCTGATGTCTGCTGCATTGTTAGTTTCTCACTCTGTCTGCTTTACATTACATTAAACATCCATCTATCTATCTATCTATCTATCTATCTATCTATCTATCTATCTATCTATGTTTTTTTGAGACAGGGTTTCTCTGTCTATCCCTGGCTGTCCTGGAATTCACTTTGTAGATCAGACTGGCCTTGAACTCACAAAGATCTGCCTGCCTCTGCTGGAATTAAAGGTTTATGCCACCACTTCAAGCTCATATATTAAACTTTATCATAAAGTTAATGCATGTTGGGCTGGAGAGATGGCTCAGAAGTTGAGAGCGCTGACTGCTCTTCCAGAGGACCTGGGTTCAGCTCCCAGCGCCCACATGGCAGCTCACAACTGTCTGTTACTCCAGGACATGCTTGCAGGCAAAGCACCAATGCGCATAAAATAAAAACAAATAAATTTTAAAAAAAAGCTTATGCATGTCTAGGTAAGAAATCACATATATAGAATATATATAGTATATAGAAAGTTTGGTACTGTCCTCTGGCCGTCCTCCCTGGAGACGCTTGACCATCACAGGTTCCCCAGTGTGGCACCATGCCTCCCCCCCCCCCCCACACACACTAAGGCTTCCTTCCCCGCTGTGTGTGCCTTTTCACTTCCCAAACAGTATTTCACACTTTCTCCCTCTCCCTCTCTCACTGCCTGCCATGTTACCAGATCTAATGGTCACTTTTCTGAGCTTATTTACCCCCTGGCAGCTTTCAACAGACTTGCCATGACCTCCACATCACAACATTCAAGCTGCTCAAAAAAGCCTATGTACTTGATGATTCTATTTTTATGGCATTCTATAAAAGGAAAGCTGTAGGGATAGAAACATCAGCAGTTGGCAGGGATTTAGGGGAAGAGGAGGGTTGAGTAGAGGAGGTGCAGAAGATGTAGGTGATGTGTCTATTCTGAATAATACTGTCACGGTAAATATATGATACCGTATTTGGACAAACATGTTATAGCAAATATGTGCTTTCCTCTATACAATTTAAGAAAATATTTGGCAGGTCAGTGATTCTAAGAAGACACATAGATTGTGATGGAAGATCAGTCACAAATATATGAAATATGTGGAGAGATTGGAGGTGAAGGCGCTGGCCTGACTCATGCTGGTCATGAATGGGCACCATCATACTGAACATAAATCTGGGTATGGTGGTGCACAGCTGTAATTCCAGCACTCCAGAGGCTGAGAGAAGGATCGTTTGTTTGAGGCCATTTATGTTACACAGTGAGACCCTACTTCAATAACTGAACGAAAGACCCCCAAAGGCAAAACAGGCGTACCTAAGCACTTCACTCAAATTCATCACCCTGTGTAGATATTAAACATCCTAAGACAGCCATGACATACATAGATTAGCACTGAACGATTAAATAGGTGGACGGTAGATGGTGGGAGGCAGATTTCTCTCTTTTGAGTTATGTTCAAGATGGAAGATTTGGGATGGGAGAGATTCAGTGGTTAAGACCCTGTACTCTTCTTAAAGAGATCTAGAATTCAGTTCCCTACACCCAATTCAGGCAGGTCCCAACTGCCTATAACTCTAGCTCCAGGGAACCTGACACCACTGGCCTCTTTAGACACTCTGTACCCTCATGTGTACAGATCCCAACACAACCACACATGTCTACAAATAATTTTTTAAAAAAAATATAAAAACAAACCTAAAGAGCAAAGACTAAAATGATTCACATGGTAATGGGCTAGAGTTAAAAACTTCAGCATGAGCTGATACTTAAATCAATACAGATCATTAGTGACATGCAGAAATAGACATGTGTGTGTGCCAGTTACCACACACAAACCCGCCCCCTTGTTCTGTCAGTTGAGAGGTCCTAGAATTGAAACCTAACAGTGACAGACACACCTGCTTACAGGAGCTAAAGCTACTTGAGGAAATGGCTGATTGTATGGCAGAGCCAGGAAACAGAGAAGCCAAGCCTGAGGAAATCTTGTAATGAAGAAGTAAGAAAGACAGACAGACAGACAGACACACACACACACACACACACACAGAGAGAGAGAGAGAGAGAGAGAGAGAGAGAGAGAGAGAGAGAGAGATATTATGTCAAAGGGAGCCAACTAAAAGAACTCCCGGTGGCCAAAGCTAGAATACACTGAGCAAAAATAAATAAAGTAGCCTTGGATAATAACTCAAAGAATAAGATAAACATCCACAAGTTCATACTGATATAAATAAGTGATTGAGCAAATAAATAAATGGAGAGAAAGACATACCTCGCACACAAAGGAATTGTAAATCCTTTTTGTGGATAGTCCACTGTCAGGGAGGCGGACCCAAATTCCCCACTTGGGGGACAGAGGAGTGACTTCCTTCTGGAGGGTACAGGGTAAGAGAAAGGGAAATAGTCACTTTACTGTAAGGACACTCGGCCACTTCTATCTCAGCCAGATGGCGAAGGTGCTTTTTATCAGTGACAAGTGATGTTGCCATCATGTGTCCTTCCTAAGAAGGGATGGGAATAGGGTTAGGGACATGACCCATTTGCAAGAGTGTGATCCTCAGAACCCGTATAAGAAACCAGGATGTCGCCGGGCGGTGGTGGTGCCTGCCCTTAATCCCAGCACTTGGAAGGTCGAGGCAGGTGTATCTCTGTGAGTTTGAGGCCAGCCTGGTCTGCACAGCGAGTTCCAGGACAACCAAGGCGATCACACAGAAAAACCAAAAAAACAAACAAACCAAAAACCAGGATGTGGCCATGCACACCTGTAACCCCAGCAGTAGAATCACTGGGGTTTGCTGGCCACCAGACTAGCTGAAAACCAGCAAGCTCTGGGTTCTGTGAGAGACCCTGTCAACGTGGAGAACAGTAGATGAGACGCTTGGCATCTCTGGTCCTCCCCTACGTGCACACATGCAACAGCACACACGCTTTGCCTCTGTGGCCCCCCGTGATGCCAGTTTAAACATGATGAAGACTACAAGCTAGTCAGTCTTCACTACGTAGCTACCCCATCCGCTCTAAACTGGTTATCTAAAGCAACAGTCAGAGAAGCCATCCAAGCCAAGAGAGGCGTAACACGACTGAGTGATACAGCGTGGCATCTTGGATGGGATCCTGGGAAAATGACATTAGGTGAGAATGAAGGAAATCTGAATACAGTGTGCAGTTTAGTTAATAATAATGTGTCAGCATTGGTCCATTAGCCATGAAAGATGTAGCATGCTAATAGAAGATGTAACAGGAGAAACCTCCTGCCCAAGCTTCTGGAACAGTCTCTGTTATCTTTATAACTTTTACCCTGAAACTACTTGTCATGGTACCTTAGTTCCATTTCTGTCACTGTGATTAAAAACATCGTGACTGAAAGCAACTTACGGGAGGAAAGGCTTCCTTGGGTTAGAGTTCCAGGTTACAGTCGACCATTTCAGGAGGTCAAGGCTGGAACCAGTCACATCGCATGCACAGCTAAGAACAGAGCAGGAAACGCACCCATGCATGCTGCCCACCTGCTGCTTCTTAATTGTTCTTCCTTCCTTCCTTCCTTCCTTCCTTCCTTCCTTCCTTCCTTCCTCCCTCCCTCCCTCCCTCCCTCCCTCCTTCCCTCCCTTCTTCCTTCCTTCCTTCCTTCCTTCCTTCCTTCCTTCCTTCCTTCCTTTCTTTCTTTCTTTCTTTCTTTCTTTCTTTCTTTCTTTCTTTCTTTCTTTCTTTCCTCTCCTGTATAGTTTAGGAACCCCTGCCCAGGGAATGTTGCCACCCACAGTGGGCTGGGTCTTCTATATCAATTAACAATTGAGACACACACACACACACACACACACACACACACACACACACACACACACAGGCCAACTGGATGAAGACAACTAATCAATTAAAACTCTCTTCCCTTGGAGATGGAGAAATGGCTCAGCAATTAAGAGTACTCACTGCACTTTCAGAGAACCTGTGTTTGGTTTCTAGTACCCAACTGTAACTCCAGTGCCAGAGGACCCAACACCTTCTTCTGACCTCTACAGGCACCAGGCACACATGTGGATCACATACATACATACATACATGCAGGCAAAACACACACACCGCTACCGCCGCCGCCGCCACCGCCGCCGCCGCCACCACCACCACCATCTCTCTTCCCAGGTGATTATAAGTTGTGGCAAGTTGACATTGACCTCTATCCTACATGGGCTGAGCTGTGTTCTTCCCACCCCAAGTAGTCATATGTTGGGAGTTCCCACTTCCTGTACCTTGTTATGTCTGTCCTGATTCACAATATGTTTAAAAAATAAATAAGGCAAGAGTGTTTAAAAAGTTTTATGTACAGCCTTCATGATCCTAAATCCTCCCACTCCCTGGTTCTTTTGCCTTTAAAACGGGAATGAAATTACCTTCCTTGAAGAACTGTTGGAAGCTTTGTGGGTAATGCAGAGACGATACCTCACACTTGGCTAATCACATGCGAGATGCCTAGTCCACAGCGGCCAATGATAGGACTCGCTAATGTCACATGGGAAGGAAAGCCTTTCTCTCTTCCTGCTGTCAGTTTTTGTGTAAGTAGCTAGTCATAAAACTTGTCGACAGTGAAGGGGACGTGTACCTGTTCCGTGACATCTAGAAATGACAAGTGACATACCTGCTCCAACTCTAGTTGGGTTTTCCTGGAAGCCTGGAGGTAGCGGCTAGAAAGGGGAGGGCCAATGAGCCAGGTTTGTGGAGGGCCACCAGCCGCTGGACCCCAAAGGGAATCACCGGTATGGGTTGAGAATGCTGACCAGAAAGAGACCCGTAGTCCGTTTACCCACATGCCCTGGAGGGAGAAGATGCCACACAGGCCCAAAGCAGTGTGCCCCCTGTGCTGTTGTTCTCCTGTGGTTCAGGCTTAATGGGAAGCATGTGATGGGTGTGGTGAGGTGCAGCTGCCCTGTGTCCAGGAGAAAGAGCAGAGTAGCCGTCCTGTGCCACTCAGGGAGGTTTAAACTATTTTATTTCTAGATCTTCTCTCTTCTGGGACTTTCCGTTCAGAGAGAAATGGTACTGAAAGGCCACGCGCCACCCTTGAGGCCATTCTCACTCCCTCCAACAGGCCTCCTTGAAAGGCCTCCACTAGGCAGTAGCTGGACCTATGACAGGCAGGCCGAGCCGGTACCGAGCCCTCTCCTGAGCCAAATGGGCCATGCACCAGCACCTGCCAGAGTTTTCTTTGCTACTGACATCAGAGGGGAACGTTGGCTTGGGAACTTATTTGTGACCTCACGGGGCACCAATCTTTCACACCTGCTGAGTGCTCAAGTAGAGGAAACAGACTGAGGGCTGAGGTGAATTCAGGTCCCAGCTCTGCAACTGGGCAGCTGTGGGGCCCTGTGGGTAATTTCCTCCTCAACCAGCAGTAAGGTGAGATAGTTTCCTGCAATAACCTCTGCCCCTTCTCGGCTTTTCTGTTTCCTAATTCTGTGGCTAAGTTTCTCCAGATTTTTTGTGTAGGAACAGAACAGAGCACAGAATACCCTCTCAGGTGCATCTGAAGATCTAATCTAAATGTTCCTAATTAGCATTAGTCTCTTGTGAAGGACCCTTAAACTAAAAAGGTTGTTACTTTATCATAATGTGGGGCTCACTATGGGGCAGTTGAGGGCAGATTCTCTCCCAGTCAGCATCACTGCCATGTTAAGTTAGAGTCCTCTGTGCGGCAGGAGCTGATGTTTGTACCACTGGGTGGGTTCAGTTGCACCCCTTGTAGTTCTCTGGGGGCAGTTACAATAAAGTATCATAAACTGGGTAGCTTTTAAATATCAGGAATTTATTTCTAGCAATTCTGGAGGTCAAAGTTGAAAATCAAGGTCAGAATCCAGTGTCTGGTGAGATGTGCTTTAACGATCACTTCACATGGAGGCGGAGCAAGGTGGCTCTCTAGACCTTTTATGAGGATGCTAACCCCATTCATGAGTAACCCTGATCCCGAGACTCCACCCTCCTAAGCTAATTAATTCCCAATGTTAGATTTTACCAATGGCTGAGCAGGGGGAATACAAGCATTCAGACCATCGCACGTGGCCTCCGCCTGTTAAATATGAGTAGGACTCCCTTTTGTCTCCTCCATAGTTTCCTTCGGACATTGCCAGATGGGCCTGTGGGTGAAAGGACAACTCTAGGGTATATGCTCAAAAGGCAGAAAAAAAAAAGATAGATACCAATTTAATTAAGAAAACGGTTCTTGAAAAACTTTGGAAAGAAACGATAGTAAAACGCAAGTGTGCGGAAGTGTGTGCTGTGTCTCAAAGCCTGTCAAACATCCCCACCACCCACTGTACTTTTGATTTCTGTACACAGTCAAGAAGGAAAGATCCGCCCTGTTTCCCCCAGGAAGACACCACATGTGTTCCAAGTGATGCTGGGTGACTGGGGGTTAGCATGCCATGCTTTCATCATTTAAGAAACACATTCATATTAAATCAGCCTAAGTGTGGTCCCTGGTACATCCAGTAAATGGCCCCACGTCCCTGAGTATATGGATGGCACACATTGGGGCAGGTGGGAGTGTGGGAGTGGGTGTGGGGAGAGCCCGAGGACAGTGTGATCGATGTTAGGCAGTGGCTAGGATCAAAATATGCTGTATGCATGTATGGAAACATGCATATTAATTAATTAATTAATTATGAATAGTCAATATAATTTTTTAAAAAAGAAATCAGCCTTAGACAGAATCCTCTTTTTGTGCTGGAGGTGTGATTCACTGGTAGAGCACTTTCCCAGCATGCACAAGGCCCTGGGTTCCACTTCCACACCAGTAAAAAAAAGACAATTCTGTATGGACTAGCCAAGGCTGTCACAGCCCCTCTTCCCTTCCCATTTCTACTGTGATGTCGTACCAAATGCCAGTCGTGGGATGGCGAGGGTCATGAATGTTGGCTGCTGTTCTGCAGGAGGGAAACATAATGAGAAGAAAAAAGAATTGAGAAAAACCAGAAAAACAGGACCAATTGGTCCTGGACTTTCCTCTGGCTCCTTCAAGTGGATGGAAAGGACTGGAGTATGCTAGACCTCCCCAGGCTGCTTGCCCTGATGCTGAGTTGCTTTAAGGGAACTGTGTACTTTCTGCTTCCTTGTTACAGTCTACAGAAATGCCAGCCGGAAGAAAACAGCAATCAGATATGTTCAGAAACAACTGACGTCCTGCAAACTAGCACGTGTTTATAAAATTATACATTGTTTCTTCCCAGCACGCCTTTCATTCCTCTTTCAGCCCTGAACATTCTTTTAATTCCCACCACCAACCCTTTTCTTCAGTCTATACCCTGATGAGGAGTTAGTGCAGCTGCGTCTGCTTCCAATGCTTCATGTGGCTACCCAGGGCTGGGCAGAGCTCTCCCTGTTGCCTTCTTCAGCAAACGCTGCTTTCATGACCTCATGCTCTCTGCATTCTTGGTAGCCCTACCCCCATATACTTCAGCCTGTGTGCTGGACCTCAGACCTTTCTTGTGTTTATGCATCCCTGTGATTCACTGGATGTGGAAATCCAGGTCCCTATCCTGTGCCAGATGCTGTTTTAAGCAGAGAAAAATCTCTCCCACCTCGCTCTCTTCCTCCCTTCTTCCTTCCCCTCCCTCTCTCCCATCTCCTTCTCCAGACCTCTTGTTGTATTGGCTGTTTTTATTATGTGCCTGGACTTGACTGTTGGTGTTGTCTTAGGGTTTCTATGGCTGTGAAGAGACACCATGACCACAGCAACACTGATAAAGGAAAACATTTAATTGGGCCTGGCTTACAGTTTTAGAGGTTTAGTTCATTATCATCATGGTGAGAAGCAAGGCAGCATGCAGGCAGACATGGTGCTGGAGAAGGAGCTGAGAGTTCTACATCTTGATCCTCAGGCAATAGGAAGTGAACTGTGTGTCACACTGGGCATAGCTTGAGTATATGAGACCTCAAAGTCCACCCCCACAGTGACACACTTCCTCCAACAAGGACATACCTCCTCCAACAAGGCCATACCTCCTAATAGTGTCACTCCCTATGGGCCAAGCATTCAAACTCATGAGTCTGTGAGGGCCATATCTTTTCAAACCACCGCAGCTGGCTTGCATTTTTTTCTAAGAGGGCTCATTCTACTTGAAGGCTGGAGATAGACATTTTACAAAACAAATAGATTATATAGTATGGTGGAATATGATTAGATGTTAAATGAAAATAAAGCCTGTTGAAACAGGTGTGTGTGTGTGTGTGTGTGTGTGTGTGTCTGTGTCTGTGTGTCTGTGTGTGTCTGTGTATAAAGTGCAGGCTGCAATTTTAAGTATGGTGATGCCTCACTGGTAGAGCACATGCCTAGCACGTATGAAACTGGATTCTACCTCTAGTACTGCAAATAAGTAGACTGAGGAAGTGACTTCTGAGCAAGTATAGGAAGGGGTAGCCAAACACAGTAGCCAAACTCCAGCACAACAGGTGCAGACCCATTAAAGCATGCCTGGTGTCTGAGGATTGGTCTGAGGAGGCTGGTATGGGAGAGAAGCAAGAGACAGGTGAGAGTAAGTGGGGACAGGATCTAAGAGAGGTGAGATACAGCTGGACAGCCTGAGAAGAGAACATGTAACCCTTTCATCCCCAGAGGCAATTACAGATTTAACTTTCCTGGTCCTGCTCTAGAGCTGTTTCAATCCTGCTGAGCAAGTCTTCTGCATTCCCAGGGAAGAAGGACCCCTCCCATTGCCCCTCCAAATTCTACCCACAAGTCCAAGCTGAAGTTTCTGCTTTTCCCGGAATCCTTTGCCACAGCCTGGGACTGATTTCTCTCAGTTTAGACTTCTTATTGTATTGATTATTTTTATGATACATTTGAGCTTAACTGTTACACTGTCATACATTGTTTCCTAAGCAGGGTATGTAAATATCAGATAAAAGCTTTGTAGGGAGGGAAGAGATGGATCAGTAGGTAAAGTGCTTGGCATACAAGTGTGAGGGTCTGAGTTCTGATCCCCAGAAGCCACTTAGAGGCAGACACAGTAGTATATGTCTGTCATCCCAGCATTCAACAGCAACATGTAGAGACAGAATTCCCCAAAGCTCACGGGCCAGCTAGCCTGACCCATGCAGCGGTGTCTTAACCCAGGGGAAGTGGAAGACTGACTCCCAACCGGGTTCTCTGGCCACACATGGGGCATGGTAGTTGAATGCCTGTGAAAACACACACACACACACACACACACACACACACACACACACACACACTAACGCATGCATGCACTTTGCTTTAAAAATCTGTACAGACCTGGGACCATTCAGGAATCATCTATTTTGACTCTTTCATTTCACAAGTGGGAAAACTGAGTCACGTCTAGGACATTGCTCAGCTAGTTTAATGTGTTTGTAGTCTTTCTCAATGAAATCAGAAGGCCATGAAGAGATGAAGCCATGTCTTATACTCTTCAGAGTCCCTGTGATCATAGTTAAAATGGCATGTAAGGAACAGATACTTATTAAGTTCAATTAAATGTAAAAGTAAATTGAATTTTTGGTTAGTTTGTTTTCAAAGGAACATGATAGGCCTTTAATCCGCCAACAACATCTTGAACTCACAGATATTCTGGATGCAGAAAGCCATGCAAAATACTTATATATGAATTGGCTTTGAGTTTGAGGAGTTTGCTTGTAATTATGATTAGGTGAAAAATGAAAAGCATTGCTTTTCGATTCCCCTCACCCCAATAAAATGATGGAAAGGCAATTCTGTATCTCTGCACGATCCAGCTATTGTTTTATTCCTGGTGCTTTGGCAGGATTTATCAAAGCAGTTTAGACTGAAAACAAATGATGTCCATTCTTTGCCCACAAGCAAACAGCTCTCATGGCAGAATTATCTCCTTTGAGTTGTTTCTTTGGAAAATTAGTAGTTTTGACTCCGGGCATGAACTTGGGTTGTTCACAGATGTTGCTGGCTGCGTCCCACCCTTTCTGGTGGTCTGATTAATGCGTCCTGATAAGTTCTGACCTAACAGTGCAGCCCTATGTAAGAGTGATGCTGAGGCCCAGAAGTACTTGCTCAACAAAACAGAGTCTTCCAAAAGTCTCTGGTCCAAGACATGAACGCATTACCCAGAACCTTTACAGTTTAGACCCACCCAGACCAATCAATAATGCGTTTTCTACTGTTTTAATCTTTGCCAGTAAACTCAGCACTGTTCTGCACTTGGCTCCTATAATGACCAAAGCCACAGACAAGAGTATGGAAAGTGAATTCTGTTTGCCCTGGCTAGGCATGTTCTGCAGCCAGGCAACGCTCCTGAGGGTTGAAACGACATGGAGAAATCCTGCTTGTTTGGGAACACATACACTCTTCAGGTCCGGTGTTAGCGACCCAGTGTCTGGCCTGATGACTAAGCCAGCTCACTTAGCTGACCATGGTGTGATTACAGCTGTTTTAAGAAGGGCAAAATACCCCAACGAGCCAAGTAGCTTGACTTATGGCTGCACACTAGACTCTTACTCCAATTAGTCATATAACAGATGAATACTAGTGGTCACAAATCCAGACTGAAATAGAAAAGACTCCATGAACTCATCAGACACAGTCTGGCTGAAGGACAATCCAGATAGTGTGTTTATCTGAAAGATAAAATGAAATATCTCGTATTTGGGTTATATATTCTAGGAAGTCTCTCACATTTTGTGGTACATCTATGTCTAAACCCTAAACTCCCCTTCAGAAGTGTCAAAAGCTTTACACGTGTGTTTTCATACTTAAGATACAATATAGCTTTGGAAATTTTCTTCTGACTCCATATTTCAATTCTTCATTCAGATATTATTGATCCTCAGACAAAATTCACTGATTTTCAGTGCAAAAATTCTATAAACAGAGTTCAGATAAAGGCATGTATTTGTGTAACAACCACCACGATTATGATATAGAACACTCCATCTTCCCCAAGCTTCTCTCATTTTAGCACGTTGGTCACTGTTAGTTTGGAGGCCTCTTTCAGTGACTGTTCTAGGTAAGGAAAAAGCAGAAGAGGTCTTCAAATGTGATGGCCGTGGTGCTTGGCAGGCAGACCAGTGTCAGAAACAAAGCGCAGCTGTGAACCCCTAGAAGCTGCTTTCTCAAGAGCTCTGTACACTTGTTCTGACAGCAGTTTCCGCGATGAGTTCCACAGCCTTTTGAGCAATGGACTGGACGTCATTGTCATAAACCTTAGTATGTTCTCAGTGTGGCTGTCAAGGGAAGGACAGTTTTTGGTTCCTGAATGGATCCTTGGTGTTTTCAGATGTAACATTTTGTGTATTTGAAGACACCCAAAACAGGCTATTGAGGTGGCTTAGTGGGTAAAGGTCACCACCTTCCACCAAGCCCAATGACTTTGAGTTTGATCCCTGGGACCCACGTGGTACAAGGAGAGAACTGACTCCTACAAGTTGCCCTCTGACCTCTGGTGTGTATTCTATGGCTCCCAACACCAACCCACCAACCCCCCAACACACAATAAATGAACAAATAAAATAAAATAAAATAAAATAAAAATTTAAGAACACCCCCACCAAAACGAGGCCTGGCGATACATACGTGTCGTCCCAGGACTGGGGAAGGAAGGACAGGCAGATCCCTGGTGCTCACTGGCCAGCCACCCTAACTGCTTGTTGAGTTCCAAGCCAGTGAGAGAGTCCACCTCAAACACCAATGCAGTGCAGGCGCCTCCTAAGGAACAACACCTGAGGTTGACTGCTGGCCTCTGCACACATGTTCATACATGTGTACCAACACACACTAGCACACACATGCAAACCATCAGAACAACCCATCAAACCAAAAAACCCCAAATGTCTTGGATGGAAGGAAATTTGCAGCTTTGCCAATGGAGAAATTTGGATTTTAAATTTACAAGCTGGCATGGGTTACCAAGTGAATGAGCCAAGCCCGCTGCCAATTACCCTACCACCAAAGAGTCATTATATTGCCCATTCCAAGTCAGGGTGAGGTCATTTTCATGGTGTGATAAAGACATGCTATCTTCATGAGAAACAGGCTTGCACAAAGAAAGCCAACTTCTAGTTCTGGAGACAGAAGGGGAAGAGAGCTGAGTAAGCAGGGAAAGCATTTTTCCTAACAGCAACAAAAGAAAACATGGAGCAGATTAAAGGCAGAAGCTAGGTGTAGCCTGTGAGTGAAGCTGCCATGTGGAAATGAGAAAAAAAAAAAACTTACAACGTGGTTTCAGGAGGAGAAGCCTCTCTCTAAGAGAGACATCACCAAGAGCCGAAGAGGCCTCTCGCACTCACTCATCTTTATGCTATTGTCGGACCTGGAGAGATGGCTCAGCAGGTTAAGAGCAGTGGCTGCTCTTCCAGAGGACCAGGGTTCAAGTCCCAGCACCCACATGGCAGCTCACAACTGTCTGCAACTCCAGTTTCAGGGGACCCAAAACTTCCCATGGCAAAACACATAGAGCTAAAAAAAAAAAAAAAAGACATTTATGCTATTGTGAACTATGAGGCAGATTACATGTCACTGTACTATTTTGTGGGGGCCTGGTTAGGTTGGGTTTTGTTACAACCTAGTGTGTCCTTGAACTCACAATGATCCTCCAGCCTCAGCCTTCTGAGTACTAGAATTTCAGGCAGTAACCGTCACTCTTGCCTTGTGTCCTTGTTATTTTTTTTAATTTGGGAGGTTCGTGAATCCTGGAGGTTGACTTGGTATTTTTGCTGTATTCATTTCACTACCGACACCATCAAATAAAATGCTCACTGTGCTTCTTAGAATAGGAGGGCTGTTGACATTGGAAGTGGAAGCTGCCGAGTTAGGGTGAGGAGCCTCTTAGGGCACTTGTAGTGTAGTTTATGATCACCAGGGTGGTGGCTGATGGAGAGAGGCCCAGTGGACTGGTGTGGATTCATAGCCACAGCTCTGTGGGAAGTGCCGGTAATGAGAGGAAAAGCCCAGAAGGTGCCCAGGCTGAGGTGGCTGAGAACTCTAAGGGAACACTGCTGTGTGAAGACATTGGCAAACCAACTCCAAGGTCCCTAAAATGTGGAGATCCTGTTCCAATGCTTGCATAGCCTGAGTCAGGCGGTATCTGATTAACAGAATAATGAGCCTGCAGATCCGACTTTTTGTTTGCTCACCTATGATCCGGGGAGATTTCATGTCCACATCTGGAAAGGTAAAGGAGTAGAATGGCCGAGCAATAGCTGAGCCTCTGGAGATGTAGTTACAAGGGCCCAGGCCCAGGTCAGAAGGTGCTTGTAGTAGAAAGAAGACCTGGAGTTTCAGTGGAATTTTCTGTATGAAGGTATATGTCGGAGGCACTTACAAGCCAGAGAAGAGACCCTAGCTCGGCCTCAAGTCAGCCAGGCTCAGAGCTTCCTGATGGACCTCAGTCTCTCATTTGGAGTAAAGAAAGTCATGTGAAGTTTCTGAATTTAAGCATCCTCCCAGATGACCTGCTCTCTGGTCCATGTTGTTCAGAAGCCCCGAGTGGCTTCTCCCTGACTGCACAGTAATCTCAGGGTTCATACCGCCACGATTCTCTCATCTACCATTCAGCATCCCTGCACAGCTGCTCTCCACATCCCTCAACTCTCCTACCTTCTAATTATTCAAATATTTTTCTTGCTCATTTTCCATCTGCTAAAATGTAACTCATTTCATTCAAAGCCTATCTTAAATGCCATCTCCTCCACGAAGCCTGCTCAGATTCTCCCAGTCCAATGTAATGACGGATTCTACACATTTCACAACATCCGTTTGTAGTTTCTCTGGTAATAGATGCATTCTGCTACCATTATGGTTATGTTTGTAAATGCCCTTTTGTATTTTCAGAGAACTCTATCCCTCTTAAGTTATCATCATCCTCCTCTCACATAATTAATTAAAAAAAAAAAAACAACTTAGGCCTGTGACATGGCTCAGTGGGCGAAAGTGTTTCTAATCTAGGGACCTCAGTTCAATCCCTGGATCCTACAAGGTGGGAGAAGAAAACTGACTCCTACAAGTTGTCCTCTTAACCTCCACGTGGGCTCTGTGGCATGTTCCCCACATGCACACACGGAATAAATAAACGAAAATGTAAGAATACTCATTTTAAAACCTGCATCAAATCCTGTCGCATGTCGTCCTCCGTCTAATGATGATATCAAGTTTACAAACTTGATTCCATTTTACTCATTTCAAGATCAGACCTTCCAGTTCATTCCCGGCATGCATCCCTCCAACATTTGCTTACTTTAGAAGTGCGTCTTTGTGAGCCAGTGGTGCGGAATGGCTAGTATTGTGGTGACTCCCAACTCTTATGGAGGCTGAAGGTTGAGGCTGGGGTCAGGGGATGGATGTTACGTGGAGAGGGTTTTCTGTAGTGTCCACAAGAGACCATATGAATATTTGAAGAGGATTCTGGAAGCTGTTTCCTTTGAGGGAGGTTAAGTTGAAATGTAAGGAGTAAAGATTAAGGAGTATTAACGTAAAATCTGTATTGCGAGTTCCTCTACATAAATATGTTCCCATTGCCAGATGAAGCATCGTCAGCGAGCTTTCCAGAGGCCTTTGTTTTAATGCCCAGATGAAAAGCTTGTTATAAATTATGGAATGTGGAAATCCCTCATGCTTATAAAGACCCTTGACAAAAGAATGCTGAAAGAAGATTGTGTGTGTGTGTTTATTTTTCCAAGTATAGCATCCTGAAGCAAGAATGTGGAGAGACAAAAGGGTCTAGAGTAAAAAGAGGGATGACTGTTTCAGGCTTCAGTGTTTCAACACTCTCTCTCTCTCTCTCTCTCTCTCTCTCTCTCTCTCTCTCTCTCACACACACACACACACACACACACCACACACACACACACCTGCCTACTTATGGGAGGTGCTTTTAAAAGCATCTGATGGTTCTAGCACTTTCTGGTAGGCTCTGGGAAGGTCTGGAAGTTGGGGGAAGGTGTGAGTCTTCCTTCTGGACACTCACAGCTTCTTCCTGTGTCTTCAGGGCCCTTGTTTATCATGGTCTGAGCTGCCAGCCTCTGGGATATCACAAGAGACTTCCCATTGGCTTGTTCAACTAGCCCCGCCCTATAACGTGGGCCTCCTTACCCTCTCTGTGAGCATCCAGGTCCCCATCCATTCTCTTTCCTCCCCCACTACCTCTTTATTTATCTCTTCACAACTTCCTTCTCTGTGCATTCATGATTGAAACGGGCTTCCTGCATGCCAGGCAAGAACTCTACCACTGAACTCTCTGCCCTCTGCCTTTTCTCTCAGCTGTTATTTAAGCTGACCTTGAACTCAACTCATGCCACAGCTCAGTCAGACCTTCAACTTCACCGCCCTCTTCCCTCTGCCTCCCAAGTACCCGGGATAACAGACATATGCCACCATGCCCTCTTTTCCTCTTATTTCCTACCTCATCCAGTCACTTGAATGTGTCCCCCAGGCTTAGGTTCTGTGCTGGTCTTCCTGCCTACTGCTCAGAAGCTCAGTTTATGGTACTTGAAATAGTCTCTCCAAGGAGATTCAGAGTCTTCTTGCATCAAGGACAAACTGAGGTGCTGAGATAAAGTGACTGTAATTCAGGTTTCATCTACAGCGGCATTGACCTGAACCAGGATTAGGCATCTGTGTGTGTGTGTGTGTGTGTGTGTGTGTAGGGAGTCGGAAGTGTGAGTGTATATGATGGTATATGCATTTGTGGAGGTCAGAGGACAACCTGAGGTGTAGGTCCTCACCTTCCACCTTGTTTGGAACAGGCTGTCTTCTTCATTGTTTGCCAGGCAACTGGCCAATGAGCTTCTATGGATTCTCCTGTTTCCATCTCTCCAGAGGCGCATTAGGATTACAGATGTGTGCTACCATGCCCTGCTTTATATGGGCTCTGGAAATTCAAACTCAGGTCCTCAGGGCCTGTACAGCAAGCACCTTGCTTATTCAGCCATCTCCCATACCTCAGCTCCATGGGATCTTAAGGATGGATACCCAAAGGCGACTCAAAACTCATGTGATGCTGTTTGGCTGTTGGGAATGGGGTAAATTTAGAATCAAGTGTGGTAAAAGAGCAGGCGTGAGGTCTGAATGTAGCCCAGGAAGGATGAAAGGCAAGTCCCATTTTCCGTCCCCTCAGGTGGATGGGATAATCAGCTTCAAGCCGGTGTGAGCCAGAAGCCAATCTTGAAGACACTGTGATTTTGTAATTGGCTTGCATCTGTGTTTTGCTAAATGATTTCACTGTTCAAGGTCTTCAGGAACTCTTTGGGTCTGGTAGGAGATGCTCTGTCTCTCATTGCCTGATAAAGCTCATAGCCCTCAGGATGGCAGAACTCCTTTGAGAAAAATGCCTGCATGAAAAACTGTGTGTGCACTTATTAAAAAGAAAGCCAACTCAACTTTTTCCATTATCCTCGGGGGCTGACGAGGGAGGAGAGGTCAGTGGATAATGCTGCATTATGATGAGGACCTGGGTTTAGATCCATAGAATCCACAAAAGGCCATGTGTGGTAGCATGCAGTTGCAATCCCAGCATTCCTTAGGAGAGATGGGGAGCAGAGGGTGAATCGTGGCGGTTCTGACCAGCTAGCCTGACATACCCAGCAGCAAACAATAAGAGGCCCAGCCTCAAACAAGTGAGCACCAGGACTAACTAAGGTTGTCCTCAGACTCCTGTGTGTGCAACTTGGCACGTGTATGCTCACACTCACACAAACTCACACATACTTAGACACATAGAGGCCTTTTTATTTTTGTTTTGCATATCTTCTAGATTTCAGGGAAGTAGAGTCAGGTTCTATTTTTATTTTATTAGTAGGATTTTCAGTACTGGGGACCGAAGCTAGGGTTTGTCCATGCTTCCAGTGAGCTACTTTTTATTTTAAGACAGGCTCTCACCAAGTTGCTCAGCCTGGCCTTCAACTCACTCTGTAAAGCAGACTGGACTTGACCTTAAGTCCCTTGCTTCAGCATCCTGTGGAGACGAGGATTACAGGCCCAGACCAAGACCAGCTAGGGTTGTGTTTCATTGTTAATGTGATTTTCAGTCCTCTTCTCCTGGTTCTTAAATGCCACCCATAGGACAGGCTCCTGGGAAGAGGCAGAAGGTGACAGACCGTAGACAGCGCTCTGACCGTTTTCTAGGGACACCGAGCACCTGCAACTGCCGCTTTCTCCCCCTTCGTACTGAGTGGCGAGGAACCGCTGATATCTGGGAGGAGCCGTCCCTTCCTGTGATTAATGTAGTGTTTATCACTTGTTCTGTCTGATGATATCACGTTACTTTGAACCTAAGTTTATTAAATGTATCTGTGACTGCTTTAAATGCTTTGAATTCTCATCAGTTTATTGGAGTATATCTGTGTGCATCCATCCGCACATGTTTATATTGTATCAATACCTATGTCTCAAATCGATCATTACTATCCATGACTCTTTTTAAATCTTCTCGGTAGGACTTTAACTTATGTCGAAGAACCATGAGAATCCAAGGATTATAAATAATTTGTCTCTCCTGTGTGTGTTTCTGGTTTGTTGTTAAGACTTATTTATTTGCTTTATGTATGAGTGTTCTATCTGCATGTACGACTTTATGCCAGAAGAGAGCATCAGATCCCACTAGAGATGGTTGGGAGCCACCTTGTGGGTGCTGGGAATTAAACTCAGGACCTCTGGAAGAGCAACCGGTGCTCTTAACCACTGAACCATCTCTCCAGCACCAGTGTTATTTCTGGTTTTAAAGCCTGAAAAACAAGAGACTTTGACTTGTAGTAAAACTCTTGCAGAGGAAAAAGCAGAAACAAAAACAGAACTACCTCTTTTAATTTAGTGACAATAAAGTTTCCACTTACACATTATTGCAAAGTAAAACTAAACAGCTGGGGACATGGCTCAGTGGGTAAAATACTTGCTGAGCCAGTCTGAATGTGAACACACACACACACACACACACACACACACACACAACTAATAATAAAGTGGACATTAAAAACCACAACAAAACAGCAAAACAGGCTAGCAAGATGGCTCAGTAGGCAAAGACTGCCAGGCCTGAGGACCTGAGTTCCATTCCTGGAACCCACAAGATGGAGCGAGAAAACCTATTTGAGAATTCGTCCTCTGACCTTCATGGGTGTGCCACCTCCCTTTCCCTCAGCCACACTGAATAGATGGATAGATGATAGATAGATGGATAGATGATAGATAGATGATAGATAGATAGATAGATAGATAGATGATAGATGATAGATAGATAACAGGTGATAGATAGATGATAGATGATAGATAGATGGATAGATGATAGATAGATAGATAGATAGATAGATAGATAGATAGATAGATAGATAGATAGATGATAGATGATAGATAGATAACAGGTGGTAGATAGATGATAGATGACAGATGATAGATAGATGATAGATTAATTAAAAGAAGAAGTAAAACAGCTGTGATGTGTGGTTGAGCTGCAGATTAGGCATCGGTATGAAACACTGGAGATGGAAGGCACCATTCCTGTGTCTAGAAGATTCAGCCAGCCGAGCCATCAACCATCCTATTAATAACCCTGACACCTGGTGATGAAGCTGGGGAATTTAAATGCATCCTGGGAAAGGAAAAAGCGGATGCGTATTCTGCCTGTTCTGCCTCTGTGGGCTGACTTCCACCATCATTCTAACGTGAAAAATCCCCACGTGTTCCTGGTGTCTAAGACCTGGGCAAAGGCAGGGGAGGGGCTGCTTCACAGTGCATGTCTTATGCCCTCAGGCATTCATCAGAAAGGCCATCATCCTCAGTAAAAATGACAAATGGAAAACTTAGGAAGACTTTAAAAGATAGACTTACCTGTGAAGAATTTATAGGTACACACGATCCAAGACAGTGAGGGTCCAAAGGCTGATCTGGCCAGAGCAGGCAGTTAGGGCCTGATTTGAAGCAGTAGTTTGGGGCGTGGTGTTTTGTTGTTTCCTTTTGTTTCAAGCAGTATGTTTACATGTTAACCAAGTCACGTGTATTGGAGCTGCTGGCTGAGCGCTGGTAGCTCTTGTCTGTGTGGCTGTGGCCCGTGAGAGACAGACATGAGTACAGTCATGATGTAGACGTTCTTCTTCAAGTTCAATACGTCACTTGGCTCTCCTTTCCCAGCCTGTGAGCTCTAGTCCCTTAGTGTTTGGACTCTTAAAAGTTTCTCACTGTTCGTAAGCAGGTAGGAAAAAATAGGAGAGGCAAAGGCAGAGTAAGAGTTCAGAGAGGGGGTGAGAGGTTAGAGTTATAGTCAATATCTATAGAAAAATGTACCAATCTTAGAACTTTACGTAACTTCCCGTTCTAGTGTCCTTTTTATATGAAATCACTGTGGTGTGTGTGTGTGTGTGTGTGTGTGTGTGTGTGTGTGTGTGTGCGCGCCAGTGGACAACCTTGGGTCTGTCTCCATCTGCAGGAGCTGCCCCCATTCTTTTGAAATGGAATCCCCCACCATTTGGCCCGCCTAACTGGCCAGCAAGCCCCTGGACTCCTCCTCCCCAGCACTGGGATTACAATGTGAGCTGCTATCACTGGTTGTTTCTGTGAGAAGTGCTGGGGTCAAACTCTGGTCTCCCATGCTCCCAGGGCAAGCGCTTTCCTGACTGAGCCGTCTCCCCTGCCCTAAAACCCCTGTTTTTCTACTCAAGCAAATCAACTGAGAAATAGGAGAGGCATACAGAGAGTAAGCTGCTCAGAGGCAGCTGTTGGGAACAGTGAGTGATGTGGTGATGCCTTAGCCTTCTCTGTGGATTCAGGAGACCACTGGGGTTGATGGACTCCTCGGGCCTTCTAGTTCACACAAGGACGCGCTATGATGAGCAAAACACCTTAGGTAGAGAGTCCAGTGCTCGAGCCCACGGAGAAAACTTCTCGCGGTGTGTTTATCTCATTATGATCCAAATGGCTTACTTTCTAAGATTCTGTGCTGGTTATACATGCGAGGTTGTCATTTAAGATGTGTTTATAGAAACAGAAGGGCTTATGGGCTTCTACTTTTCATCAACAAAATGAAAACATTTAAAAAGAGGTATGCTCTCCTCAACTTGAAATGCTTTTACCCCTCCTAAATTGCAGTGAATTTAATTATTAAAACAACAGTGTTGCTGCTGTGGAGAGGTCTCGGTTGGGAAAGTGCTTGCCACATGAGGTGAGGACCAGAGTTTAAGCCCCTGGAACCAGATAAAAGACTGGGAAACTTATCCCCATGCTGGGGAGGTAGAGACTGAGTGGATCCCTGGGGCTCACTGGCTCCGCAGCTTAACCTCATTGGCCAGCCCTAGGTCCTAGTAGGAGACCCTGTCTCAGAAAAACAAGGATGCTTCCTAAGGAACAATGCCCACAACCAACAACCAGAGGTTGACCCCTGACCTCCCTCCCACACACACAAACAGAAACCAATGCTTCTTCCTTCCTTGTGGGCACTTGTTATTACTTCATAATGGCACAGTTCTGTTCAGTTGGTCACTATATACCTCTCTTTCTCATTCTGTGTTCAGTAAGGCCAGGTTTGTACTTGAAATAAACCGTGGTAGAGGAATTCCTACCCTCAAATTGACAACAGCTGCATGCCAGGACCTGCTGTTTTTTTCAAAGCCTAAGTGTGTTGCATTTATTAAGTTGTACAAGAATCTAAGTAGAAAAACCATTGCTCATCATTTATAACTAGGTTCCAAGGCTTAAAACCCTAGGCAAGAACTAGCTATATGGTCTTTGAGGCAGTGACCACAGTCATGTCGATGAGTTGTGAGGATTGTGTTTTCCTGGCATTCAGAGTCACGAATGACTTGATCTTGCCGTGTTGGATGGAGTGAGGTGATTCATCTTTGTCAGCTGACCATCAACCGTATGACAGGATGGTCCTCCATCTTCTTACAGTCCCTTCTCTGGAACATATCTACAGTCATCTCCTAATGTGATAGAGTTCTTCTAGGTGGAGAGTAAGAGTCATCCTTAATCTCCCAATATTGCTAGTTCTTGGCCGTCTGCCATCTTTCCAGGCTGTGG